>ML782162.1:324068-355754 GCA_009831015.1 Picea engelmannii
GAATGCTTTTGTTTTGAAAGGGGATTGTGATCAAACCATCTAGTAGAGAAATACAAAATTTATAATGTAAGATTGTCTTAAGGACTTCAAAGTTCTTCAAAATTTCAATAGAATTGCTTCTTGTTTGCACTATTTTTGGAACTATAGCACTAGAGATAAATACCTTGGCTTATATATAGCCTTAAATATTGTTCTACTAAATAACTATCTTGTAGAGAACCACAAATTTCAAAGATTATTGGGTCTTTTTATCTCTTAGACACTCCCGAAAGAAAAAGCCCAACCTTTAGTGTGAGGGAAAGCCTAAGGAAACTATTAAGTGGGTCACTAGCTAACACCTATATGACTTACTCCTCCTTTGGGCTTTGAATGAATATTAGGTCTTGATATTGATATTGTATTTTTTTTTTAAATACCTACACAACCGTTGCAATTGCGACGTCTTTCACTCTCTTCCCATCGCTATTGCCACGTCAGGTCGTCGCTCTTGCGACCTCATGGACGTCATTCTTTCCACATCCAAGAGTTTCGCTCCCATAGCAACCACATCGGAGCTGATACCTCGTCCCGTCGGTCTTGCCACCTTCAGAACGTCTCTCTTCCCACCTCTGAAACGTTTCTCTTGCCACCTTTACAACGTCTCTCTTGCCACCTTCAGAACATCTCTCTTTCTACCTCAGAAATGTTGCTCTTGACACCTTTACAATGTCACTCTTTCCACCTTAAGAACATCTCTTTTACCACCTCTTGAACGTCTCTCTTGCCACCTTTATAACGTCTCTCTTGCCACCTTCAGAACGACTCTCTTTCCACCTTTGAAACGTCACTCTTGCCATGTCTGAAACGTCCCTCTTTCCACGTCTACTACGTCGGTATTGCCATGACCTAGACGTCGGTCTTATGACGTCAATATGGGGTTGGGCAATCCAATTTATGATGACACGTGGCGTCATATAACGTCACAATACAGACAAAAACTATGTCGTCGAAAAAACGACATCCTCTGAAACGACATTTCAGGGGGTTCGAGGTTTTTCGTTCTTCCGACAATAGAAAGTGGAAATTATGTCAAACGCGTCGTCGGAATTTGACCCAAATGCACTAGTGACATAGTTCCAGAATCTACATGGAAGGAAAATATTATGAAGGTCAGTCATGATTCTCCATTAGCAGGAAATCAGGGGTACTTCAAGATGTACAGATAGATCAGGGAGAGATTCTCATAGAAGGGTCTCAAGGATGATGTACTGAGACACTTCCGAGAGTGTATGACTTGGCAACAGAACAAGTTTGAGCAGACACACCTGACATGGTTAATTAAGCCTCTACCCATTACAGAGCAGAAATAGGAGAGAATCTCCATGGAATTCATCACAAGACTACTTAGGGTGCTAAGTAGGACTGTATTTTTATGGTGGTCGACAGATTGACCATGTTTGTGCACTTATTTGCAATACCCACTAAGTATAAAGCCACTCAAGTGGAACATTTGTTCTTCAAATAGGTCTTCAAACTGCACAAGTTTCCCAGGAAGATAGTTAGAGACAAAGATGGGTGCTTCATCAGTGCATTTTTACAGGAGTTGCTTAGGCTGGTGGGAACAAAGTTGGATATGAAAACCGGTTACCATCCATAAACTGAAAGACAAATAAATATAGTCAATAAATGGGTGGAAGGGTACCTGAGGAACTATGTAGGGGGACAACAATGCACGTGGGTAAAGTGGCTCCATATGGGTGAGTGTTGTTATAACTTGACCTATCATATCCATCAGGATGAAACCATTCAAAGCCTTGTACAGGTATGATGCACCATCATTTGTGGAGACAATGTTTGGGGACAATAGGGCTCCCAGAGCCAAAGATTTGATAGAGGAGAGTTGAGAGATTCTCAAAATCTTGAAGGAAAATCTGTAGACAAAATAGAATCAACAGAAAGTATATGCACACCAACAAAGAGTAGAGAACATCTTTGATGCGGGAGATTTTGTATTTCTGATATTACAACCATACAAAAAGTCTTTTTTGAAGAAAATAAAAGAAGAAAAATCGAAACCCAGGTTCTATGGACCTTAACGTATCTCTAGGAGAGTCGGGGAGGTGGCCTACTAGATAGAGCTACTAGAGGGTATTAATATCCACAATTTATTCCACGTTTCATTCCTCAAGAAGGCAGTGGGACAACATGTTATACTTTGGAGGAGTTTCCACCATTGGATGGGGAGGGTCAGTTGGAGTTGGTACCAGAGGAGGTTCTAGAGGATAGGGAGTGTAGGATGATGAGTCAGATTATCAGGAAGTGCCTAGTAATATGGAGGGGACTTTGAGTTAAGGATGCTGCATGAGAGGGAGATCAAATCCTACAACACCCTAGCTTGATGTTGCTTGAGGACAAGCAATCTCGGGAAGGGAGGATTGTAATGTCCCTTTCCCACTTATGACTCCATGAGGAGTGACTGAGTAGCCTATACTAGTTCCCATAGGATATAATTAGAAGAAAAGGGAATAAAAGAATTATTTTATGTCATTTACTGGAAAATCCTAAGCTTAAAGTGACATTAAGTAATAAAAGAAGCAAAACGGGTATTTTAAGTGACTTAAGTGATTATTAAATCAAAACTTAGGGAAAAGCCACTTAATTAATAAAGTGAATGAGAAATTATATGAGGAGGGATATGAAAGGACAAAATTCGACTTAGTTCCTCATTATGCATATTATGAATTGGAAATTAGAACCCAGAGAGGATTTAGGTGTCCTTCTTCTTGTTTTGTGGATTTTTGGATGAAACCACCACCATTGACAGAGTTCGGTGTTGAGAAACACACCCTAGTCCATCGGGAGGACCACACATGTTCTTAATTGAGCTATAAGTTCAAGTGATAGAAGCATAGAGATTCAACAAAAGTTAGAGTATAGATATTCCAGTTGCAGCGTGAGGTTTTGGGGAGGATTTATTAGCAGTTAGGGGCCACTAGGCCCAACTAGGTAGGGAGAGACAAATTCCTTCTGACCCATTTGAGAGGAGGCTAAGGTGCTTCCATTGAGATAGATCTCATGCTTTTATAATGGGTAAAAACCTAGATCATGCTAGTTCATCATTTTGTAGTGCGTGGGGGTTCTTACATCCATTAAGGGTTCTGAAAGTGAAATATAGGGCCACCTTCCCATCTATGAGGTAGTGGGAGTGTTCTATGGAGTAAAGCGACCCATATGAGATAGATATCAACCTGTTCTGACAAGTATTTCCACTAGGGTGAGCTTTCCAGTCTTCTGTAGCTTTTTTGCAATACATTTTTGGATGCATGCGGTGCTTTTGTTCGTGCATGCAATGGATCTACCTTGTAGATATGATATCCATCTATCTGTCATCGTTATTGGTGTTTTTCAATATTCTTTTTTTTATTCCATTTAATCTATCGACCTCTATTAAGATCTAGTTGAAGAGATTTGTTTGAATTTCTGAATATTGCCTTATATTGTGTGTTATTTTTCTTAATAAAATGGTTGAGTTGGTTATGGTTCCAAATCTATTTTCATGCACTGTATAAAACTATTAAACAAAACAAAACACATCCATAAACCTTTTGAAACTAAGCCAAAAACCCCAGCGCATCAGATCTACAGTCACAAACCCCAGAGTTAGCAGTTGATATTATGATCTAAGGATTCGAGGATATTACAGATTCAATTCCCTTAAAATCCCCCAGGGCTCTCAAAATATGTAATCTCAACCAATGAATCTTGCATTTTCATCTATCCCTCTAAATTTTTGGTTGGATTTTGGGCAAAACTCATCAGAAAAAGGTTCTGAAACAAGAATAAAAACACAGGATGTTTAGACTATGTCATTGGTATTTGTTGTATTGACTTCATTTTGAATTTTCTTAAGTGGACAAACATGGGTACACCCATGGCCACTACTCTCACTTTTTCCTCTAGTAAATTGTAACAATGAACATTACATTAATTCTAAAACTTGCCAAGAGGTTTTGATAGACAATCAATAGTATTAAGATTTCTTATCTAATAATACTTCATAAAAAATCAACTCATATTCACATTAGAGGAAGACATTTCTCATTAGTAGAAGACTTGTATCATGTTTATTAGAATTGTGTGCACGAAGAAACTGATAAGTTGTGTTTGGAACCAAGTCCATTATTTAGGACTTATGAAGACTTAATAGAATGTGGAAATTAAGGATTCTCTACTGCAAGAAACTAATATGAAATTTGCACAAATTAGTTTTAAACTCTTGATGATTGTTTGTCTCATTTATTATATTTAGAATGTCGAAGAAAAGATATAATTATACAAAGATTGGTGGTAAATGGAAATGCTTGGTTGTGCTTTCATCATTTCATAACATATGAGAAATCGATAAATATAATATTTATGCTATTATGTAATGTTCTCGATAATCTCACATCTTGATAATCCAAAAAATTGTGACTATGTTCTAAATTATTCACATGCCATGACATTACCCTTTCAACTTCATTTTCACATTCCTAAAATTTTATTTGTAAGCTGTCATAAAAGAGATGACAATTTTGATGATGTTGTTGCATATAAAAACTTCCTGAACAATAAAATGTTGCTAATTTCTCCTGAAAATCAACATCATCACTTACATAGCCACAATGAATTGATGGTTGTAAGTTTAATATTATAAAATTATCCATGTAAAGAGCTATTAGACCATGAAAAGGTTTCAGCTGATTAAAAAGACATGTTTTCTCCAGTATGAATTCTGCTTCATTAGGGAAATTGTTGTGATGGTCTTGTTCTTCTTGAAACAGTGATTGAATATCATGACCTTGTTTGTTCTTCCATAGTAGTCATAAACATTTTCATTAGGTAGTCTTCATGAAATTAAACCTTTAGCTTACGTGTATGCAAATGAAATTTAACCAAATGCAAAGAAACATCATCTCCTTCCTCGTCTTTGAACTTTGGAAAATATGTTTTCCAATCTATGCACGGAAGGCGCTTTGGAAACCTATGAATATGAGAATGGTTCATTGGAACATACCTTGTGGATTGAAAATCCATATTGAGCCAATGGAGTCGCCGGTGAAACTTTGTTTTCTAGATTCAGTTGACAGTGGAGTCTCCATGTGAATGATATAAAACCTTATAGGGTTTGATCTTTGTTCACCATCAGACACCATATCTAGAACAATATGGTATACTTCCAGGGAAAATGCAACTTTCATCCCCCGACAACGATACCAAAATTTTTATCACTTCTTAATTTTCCCGGTTGTGAAAGGATAATCACATAAGTAACCTTAAAACCACATTAGGATTATAATCTGTCCTTTCCAAGCAGTCTTTTAAGTTCTATACATCATCTATAATTGAGCACAAACTCAATGTGAGGCTACTACCTCTGTTTTACAAGCTTCAACTTGTTTGAGAGAACCAACTCTCTGGTTTCTCTAGCACCCACTAGAAGGAAGCAACAACTCCCTAAGTGTTCCATCACCAACTAGATGGAAGCACAAACTTCCAGTCACAAAGGCACCAACTTGTATAACAGAGAACAATTGTTCTCCCTTGCACCACCCTGCCACCCTGGTTTTTCTGGCTGCAACTAGATGGAAGCTACAACTCCCTGTGTTCAAGCACCCACTTGAACGTCTGAGGACAACAGTCCTCCCTACCACCTCCCTACCACCCTTGTTACAAATAAATGATTGAATAACCAACAACACAGATAACTCAATTCTTACCACCTCTTCACTGTTCTGCAATTCTTCTCTGCTACATTATTCTTCTGCTCTATTCATATTTGGCTTGACTTGTTGTCTCTGTCTATCTGTTCTTTATATATCCTTCTCGTTCTCTTTGATATGTGCACATTCTTCTCTCTTCACCTTTTCTCTTATGTTCAACTCTTGTTCCTTATCTCTGAGCTTTCTTCACACTGTGCATGCTGTAGTTTTACCTTTCTACAATTCATCTCATTTTTTCTTCAGTCAGAACAACAAAATTTGCACAATCGCTTCATATCTCCTTTTATTCACACACACCTCATCAGTTATACCTCGAATCTTCTTGGGAAAAAATGCCTTAGCAACTAAATCACAAACCGATCAAAAATCATGAATCCGTTTTGTTAACTGAATCGTAACTAATTAATTAACTGTGAAGTGCAATAGTAGCCCTCCGATTATATTCAAATTCTCTTGCACCATTGGATTAAATCGACAAGGTTTCTCATTTATCCCATATGCCCACTAGCTGTGACCGAGCACTAAACATAATTTGAATTTCGTGATCTCGCATCTTGGTACTCCTGTGATAAAGGATCTTGACACTCCAAGTCGCGATCACCAAGACTCCGAGATGGAGCTTAGCAATGCTATCTTCTTCCCCTCACGTGACCACTGGCAGTGACCATAGGCTGCACCAAAAGGCACTTCGTATTTCATGAACTTATAAACTTCATCGATCCTAATCAGTGGTTGAGATCTCTGATGATCCGACGGTCCAAATCTCATCGCGATCTTGCATATCGCGATTCCTGTGATGAAGGGTCTTGATGCTCCAAGTTGCGATCGTCGAGACTCCAGGATGTAGCTTAGCACTGCTAGCTTCTTCCCCTATCTTCCACAGATGTAACCACTGTCTATGACCACATCCTTATTTGAAAATGCATTTTTCACTTTCGTGTCTCGGGTATTCTGTCGTGCCCTGATCTATTTCCACGTGCCCCTCTTGGATCAACGATCTAGATATTATCATGATTTCGCCACTTCACGAGCCTTCTTCATGCCTGATCAGTGGTCCACAATCCTTGGTGATCTGACGGTCCATATCTTATCGTGATTTCACCACTTCACGAGCCTTCTTCATGCCTGATCAGCGGTCCACAATCCTTGGTGATCTGACGGTCCAGATCTCATCACGATCTCGCATATCGTGATTCCTGTGATGAAGGGTCTTGATGCTCCAAGTCGTGATCGCCGAGATGGAGCTTAGAAATTAGCTCCTTCCCTTAAGCCTTCGACAATGTGACCTTGAGCTATGACCACTCGCCAATCAAATGAGAACTTCTCTCCTTTGACTTTCCAGTTAGCGAAACAATCATCTTTCGCCATGTGTTCTATGGAACAAACAGTCCAGATATTATCGCGATTTCACCACGTGTCCTTCTTGAATCAACGGTCAAGATTGTTATCATGATTTCTCATATCATGAGTTTGAACCTCTTTCCTTTGGATTTCCTGATCTACGAAACTCTGAAATGAGACCTTTGTCGTGCTTTGACTGTTTTCCTCCTTCTGAGATTACACTGTTGATCTTGCCATTATCACTATGCTACTGATCTTGCTGATCTTCACCATCTGATCATGATGATCTTCGCCATCAATGACAAACACTCACCAATGATAAACACACACCATCAATGACAAACACGCATACTCTACCTCTGTCTAAAAAACATGCCAACAATATTCCCCTTTGGCATTGATGGAAATCCCTTGAAAAAAATGCAACTATACCACTATAGCATCCTTGAAATTACCACACTTTCACCCCCTTTGAAATCAATGTCAAAGAAGTAACACACTCCACCAGAGCTGTTGCAGTACATACTCACCCTGTCAACTATGAGCAGCTTAGAAATACAACAGATATTCAATAAGTACTCCCCTGACCAGGTGAATAGATTAGACGAAATAAGTTATAACCCCCAACTTTTGATGAAGATATCCAAAAGGGGTCGCTGCCAATGGTTTAGTAAAGATATCAACTATCTGTTCTATGGAAGGAATATAATTCAGCTGAACAACTCTATTTGTGACTTGTTCTCTAAGAAAATGGTATTTTATTAGGATATGCTTAGTCTTGGAATGAAGAATAGGATTCTTGGAGACACTAATGGCACTAGTGTTATCATAGTGAATTGTAATCGGATCAATATAGTTTACCTTCAAATCTGCAAGAGTTTGAATCATCCACAAAATCTAAGTGCAACAAGTAGCAACAACAATGTACTCTTCTTCTGTAGTTGATAAGGAAATAGATCCCTACTTCTTACTAATCCATGCTACCAACGAGTCACCCAGGAAGAAGGCACCTCCACTGGTGCTCTTTCTTTCATCCACACAATTTGCCCAATCTGCATCTAAATAAGAAGTTAACTGAAAATTTTGATTTCTAGGATACCACAGACCATAAGTCATTGTTCCCTTCAAGTATTTGAATATCCTTTTGGCATCTACCAAGTGACTTTGTTTAGGAGATGACTAATAACGACCTACCATTCCAACAACTTGCATTATATCAGGACGGGATGTTGTGATGTACAAAAGACTGCCTATCATAGAACGATATGTCCTTTGATCAACATCTGATGAAATATCATCTTTACTGAGCTTGCAACCAACCACCATAGGTGTGATAACAAGACAAGAATCCTCCATCTGAAATTTATTCAACATCTCTTTCAAATATTTTTCTTGAGAGATAAATATTCCTGCAGAACTCTGATTTACTTGTAAACCAAGAAAATATGACAATTCTCCTATCATGGACATCTCAAACTCTATTTTCATAGAGTTAGCAAACCACTGAATAGATGATTCATTAGTACAACCAAAAATAATATCATCTACATAAACCAAAACAACTAGTAAATTATCACCTTCAGACTTAATGTAGAGATTGTTGTCAATAGTACCTTTTTTGAACCCTTTGTCTTGAAAAAAAATGTCCAGTCTATAATACCAAGCTCATGGTGCTTGTTTCAGTGCATATAAGGCCTTCTTCATCTTGCAAAAATAATTAGGATTATCTGTCAATGAGAATCCTTCAGGTTGTTCCATATATACTTCTTCCTCTAGGTCTCCATTAAGAAAGGTTGACTTAACATCCATCTGATACACTTTAAAGTTATTATGGCATGAATATGCAAGGAGCATTGTTATGGCTTCCAATCTTGCCACTGGTGCAAAAGTTTCATCAAAGTCCTGGCCTTCAACTTGTGCATACCCTTTACAGACCAATCTGGCTTTATTTCTAACAACTTGTCCTTTTTCATTCATTTTATTCTTGAACACCCATTTAGAACCTATTACATTCTTATCTTTGGGTCTAGGTATAAGCTCCCAAGTATTATTCTTCTCAATATAATCAAGCTCTTCATTCATAGCTCTAATCCAATCATCATGTTGATTGGCTTCATCAAAATTTTTAGGTTCAGTCCTAGATAAAAAGGCAACATGAGATTGTTCTGAGTCTTTAATCAATTTCCTTCTTGTTTGAACTCCTTTATTTATATCTCCAATTATCTGATTTTTAGGATGACTCTTTCTAACAATTCTGAGAGGTGATTTTGCTTCTTTCTACTGATTTGTGTCAGCCTGAGTATTCGTATCTTCATCTGATTTAGATTCTTCCCTTTCTGATCCTTGGACCTATTCATCTTCATCTTCAACTATTTCTTCTCTGCTTGGTTCAACACTGCTTACATTTCTGACTAGGATTTCTTCATCAACTTTTATGTCTATACAATCAACCAGTTTATGCAGTCTCTTATTGTAACATATGTATCATTTAATGTTTGTAGCATAACCCAAGAAGATACATTCATCAGCCCTGTCATCATATTTGCCAATATTTTCATCATTTTTCTTAATATAACATTTACTCCCAAAGATTTTAAAATGCTTGATTGAAGTAGGTCTTCCAAACCATAATTCATAAGGAGTCTTGTCACTGTGTGGCCTAAGATGAGATTTGTTAAGGATATGAATGGTTTTATGAATTGCTTCTACCCAATATGTCTGAGGTATGTTCCTTTCATTCATCATTGATCTTTCCATTTGTTGTACTGATCTATTTTGCCTCTCAACAACTCCATTTGCTGTGGAGTCCTTGGAATTGTGTATTCTCTTTTGATCCCATGTTTATCACATAACTCTTTGAATTTCCATGAACTAAACTCTCCTCCTTTATCATACCTTACTTCCTTTAATATTTTTCCTATTTGATTCTCTGTCAGAGCCTTAAACACTTTGAATTTTTCAAGTGCTTCAGTTTTTTCTTTCAAAAAGGAAACCCATGTTAGTCTAGAATAATCATCAATAATCAACACAAAATAATTTTCTTTTTCTGTACCTTCTTTCCTTGATGGTCCACATAAATCCATATGTACTAACTGGAGAAGTTTTTATGTTGAAGGAAAGTTTTTAGATTTGAACTGAGTGAGAGTAAGCTTTCCTATCTGGCAAGGTTTACAAACAGAGTCGTATGGCTTTGATATCTTCAGAAGATATTTTACTACCCCATTGTTTCTAAGCTTGATTATATGATCAAAATTTAGGTGTCCAAGTCTCCTATGCCACAACCAACTTTGATCATACTTGCTTAAGTGGCATTCCTCTTTTTCTTCTTTTAACACATAGACATTGTTTTCTGTTCTTATCCCTTTTGCAACTAGCTATCTTGAATTCACAGATTTTATTCTACAGTCTTTAGAGGTAAAAATGACTTCACATCCTCGGTCACAGACTTGACTGACACTAGGCAGATTATGTTTAAGACCTTCTACAAACAACACATCTTAAGCTTTCCCTTTGCCATTACTCAAACTTACCATTCATTTACCTTTTGTTTTTCCTGGTGCATCATTTCCAAAAATTACATTCCCTTATTTGCTTTCACTTAGAGTTAGAAACTTACTTTTGTCTCCAGTCATATGTTTGGAACATCCACTGTCAATATACCAGGGGTTCTTTTCTCTTTGGGCTGATAACACTAGTCTACACTTGTCATCTTCTTTCTTCTTCCAAATGTTGAAATTTGCAGCAGTAGGATTCAAATCTGGCTTAAAATTCCTTAAGCGACAATCTATAGATTTATGTCCATAGTTATGACAGATGTAACATTCTCGTTCACTGAATAACAGATCATAACGATTGTTATGCTCATAACTGTTGTTATGTTTCACCTGCATCCTTCCTCCATCCATCACATGATTTATAGTATGTGGTCATTTGTTTCTTGGTTGTCTCATTCTTTGTTGTGGCAGTTATTCCATGAGTATCTTGATTTCAAATATCTAGATCTTAAAGAATAGTTTACAGCTTTGTGACCAAAGTTAGAACAGAAAAAACAATAACCATAGAAAAAATATTTGTACCTAGAAAAGACTGTAGTCAATTTCTTCCATGCTGATGATTTCTTTGATCAAAAAATGTGTTTGTGTTATTTCTTTCAGATTTGGTTCTGGTACTTTTTCTTTCATTCCTTCTTTGTGGCTGATTTTCTTTCTTTGTTTCTGCAGAGTGACTGTTGTCAATGTTTGAGGATTTGACAAACTTGATAGGTTTTGTATTACTTGGATGATCACTACTTGATCCTTCTTCATACCCCAAGCCAGCTTTCAAATTTGGATTTTTTTGTTGATTTAGAATGGAGGTTAATCCTTCTGAGACTTTAATACTTGGCAGATTTTGGTGATACAATCCCTTAAACTTCTCCATTTCTTTTATGGTTTTTACTATCTCTTCTTCTAAGACATCACACCTCTCTTTCTTCTCTGACAACTATTGTTTCAACATGTCTTCTATTTTCTTTGCCTCTTCTAACTCCACTTTTAGTAGAGAAAAGTTTTCATCAGGTTTTTCACTATTCATTTTAAACTACTTCAACAATTGTTTTTGTTTTCTCTTCTTACATCTGAGTCTGTCAATTTCTTCCAAAGCACTGATTAATTCACCTTCCATATCCACCACAACTCCTTCATCATCCATTTCACCTCCTGTGTGTTCATAATCAAGATCTCCCATAGCCATAAGCATAAAATCATTCACTTCGTCTTCACATGATGAATCACTATCTATGTCATCTGAGGAATTGTCATTATTTGCACACAAACTTTTTTTCTTGCTATATTTCTTGAATTTGTACTTCTTTTCATCATCAAAGTTCTAGTCCTTTTTCTGATGGGGACACTTAGATGAAAAATGACCTATCTTACCACAGTCAAAACATTTGAAGGGAAGCTTTCCTTGATATTTTCCTAATCCTTTCTTTAACCTTCTCACAAATTTTGCCTCAACATCATCTAAATCTGAATCAGTATTCTTGTCTGCTTTAAAAGATGCTTCTCTAGTAATGGATTTATCTTTGTTGATTCTCATTTCATATGCAGTTAAAGTTCCTAGGAGTTGATCAATAGACAGATTTTTAAGATCATTTAGCTCTTCTATTGCAGAGACTTTTGGATTAAATTTATCAAGCAAAGATCTTAAAATCTTCTAAACTAAAATTGATTCTTCAAACTTCTCACCAATACCCTTCATGGCATTCACAAGTTCTTCAACTCTTAAAAAATACTTTCTAATTGTTTCATCTTCATTCATCTTTGGTTGTTCAAACTTCAACCTAACTGTTTGAATTTTGGCATCTTTTACTTTCTCATTTCCTTCATAGTTGCTAATAAGTTTATCCCACATTTGTTTGGCAGTTTGAAGATGCATCACCTTTACAAACTCGGCTTCTGCAAGTCCATTCAAGGTAGCATTCATTCCCTTATCATTAAATCTAAATTCTAACTTATCATCCTTGGAAGCCAACACAATAGGCTTTGTATATCCAGTCTCTACTACATCCCAAACATCAACACCTAAGGCCATTAGGTATGTTCTCATTCTAACCTTCCAAAAGGCAAATATTATTCCATCAAACAGAGGAGGCTTACTGGCTGAAGTCCCTTCATGACTTGTCATGTTTAAGCTTACAGATCTACCTTTAAATAAAAGGAACCTACTCTAATACCAATTGTTGAAATTACTAAGACAACTGAGAGGGGGGGGGTGAATCAGTTGTTACTATTCTTAAACAATTTTAATTCAATTAAACCATTTTTAATCTTTCTTCAAGTGAGCATCAATATTATACTACGTATGAACAACATAAATAATGAGCATCACTCACACATAAAATATACTCAGAGACAGATTTTCACAAGGAAACCCCTAAAGGGAAAAAACCTCTTCTTCTTTGAAATGATAAGCAGTCTTTTAAGTTCTGTACATCATCTATAATTGAGCACCAACTCAATGTGAGGCTACTACCTCTATTTTACAAGCTTCAACTTGTTTGAGAGCACCAACTCTCTGGTTTCTATAGCACCCACTAGAAGGAAGCAACAACTCCCTAAGTGTTCTAGCCAACTGGATGGAAGCACCAACTTCCAGTCACATAGGCACCAACCTGTATAACAGAGAACAACTGTTCTCCCTCGCACCACCCTGCCACCCTGGTTTTTCTGGATGCAACCAGATGGAAGCTACAACTCCCTATGTTCAAGCACCCACTTGAACCTCTGAGGACAAAAGTCCTCCCTAGCACCTCCCTACCACCCTTGTTACAAATAAATGATTGAATAACCAACAACACAAATAACTCAATTCTTACCACTTCTTCATTGTTTTGCAATTCTTCTCCTCTATTCATATTTGGCTTGACTTGCTATCTCTGTCTATCTGTTCTTTCTCTATCCTTCTCTTTTTCTTTGATATGTGCACATTCTTCTCTCTTCACCTTTTCTCTTTTGTTAAGCTTCTGTTCCTTATCTATGAGCTTTCTTCACACTGTGCATGATGTAGTTTTACCTTTCTGCAATTCAACTCATTTTTTCTTCAGTCAGAACAACCAAATTTGCACAGTCTCTTCATATTTCCTTTTATTCACATACACCTCCTCAGGTACACCTCGAATATTCTTGGGAAAAAACGCGTCAGCAACTGAATCGCAAATCGATCAAGAATCATGAATCTGTTTTGCTAACTGAATCATAACTGATTAATTAACTGTGAAGTGAAACAATAGCCCTCTGATTATATTCAAATTCTCCTGCATCGTTGGATTAAATCGACAGGGTTTCGCGTTTATCCCATATGGCCAATGGCTGTGACCGAGCACTAAACAAAATTTGAATTTCGTGATCTCGCATATCGACACTCCTGTGATAAAGGATCTCGACACTCCAAGTCGCGATCGTCGAGACTCCGAGATGGAGCTTAGCACCGCTAGCTTCTTCCCCTCACGTGACCACTGGCAGTGACCACAGGCTTCACCAAAAGGCGCTTCATATTTTGCGAACTTATAAACTTCATCGATCCTGATCAATGGTCGAGATCTCCAATGATTTGACGATCTAAATGTCATCGCGATCTCGCATATCATGATTCCTGTGATGAAGGGTCTTGATGCTCCAAGTCGTGATCGTTGAGACTCTGAGATGGAGCTTAGCACCACTAGCTTCTTCCCCTATCTTCTACATGTGTAACCACTGGCTGTGACCACAGCCTTATTCGAAAATGCATTTCGCACTTTCGTGTCTTGGGTATTCTGTCATGCTCTGATCTATCGCCACGTGCCCCTCTTGGATCAATGATCCAGATCTTATTGTGATTTCACCACTTCACAAGCCTTCTTCATGCCTGATCAGCGGTCCACAATCCTTGTTGATCTGACAATCCAGATCTTATCGCAATTTCTCCACTTCATGAGCCTTCTTCATGCCTAATCAGTGGTCCACAATCCTTGGTGATTTGACGATCTAGATCTCATCGTGATCTCGCATATTTCGATTCCTGTGATGAAGGGTCTTGATGCTCCAAGTCACGATCGCCGAGATGGAGCTTAGTAATTAGCTCCTTCCCTTAAGCCTTCGACAATGTGACCTTGAGATATGACCACTCTCCAATCAAACAAGCACTTCGCTCCTTTAAATTTCCAGTCAGCGAAACCACGATCTTTCGGCATGTGTTCTATGGAACCAACGGTTCAGATATTATCGTGATTTCACCACATGTCCTTCTTAAATCAATGGTCAATATTGTTATTGCGATTTCTCATATCACGAGTTTGAACCTCTTTCCTTTGGATTTCCCAATCTCCAAAACTCTGAAACGAGACCTTTGTCGTGCTTTGACTGTTTTCCTCCTTTTGAGCTTACACTGTTGATCTTTCCATTATCGCTATGCTACTGATCGTGTTGATCTTCACCATATGATCATGTTGATCTTCACCATCAATGACAAACACGCGTCAATGACAAACACTCACCATCAATGACAAACACGCATACTCTGCCTCTGTCTAAAAAACATGCCAGCATTCTTAACTTGGAAGTGCATTGATACCACAGTGGGTGAGGAGAAGGTGTATCTATACTCTTCCACGATCTCGTCAACTTGCTTCTTCTACAAAGAGAGGATATTTATAGAGGCCATGGATGTGGCGACAACCATTTGATTACTGTGAGCATGGATCACAAAGAAGACAAACTTTTTGATCTGTGAAATTACCTTACTGCATTTCTTAGCAGAGATTAAAGAAATAGCGGTAAGCAGTGCTACCTCTGGTATCATGTACAATTGCCTACCCAAAGTAATAATAACATTGTGGGGTCTAGACTCATACACAATATGTCACTTCCACAAATATGGTTTTCATAAAATAAAATCACAAAACTGAAGGGGAAAAATATCACATAATACCTCATCTTTGAAGGGCTTGATGACGTAGGGCAGAAGACAGTGTTGGCTGACACATAGATCTCTTCCTTGGAGAATCCATCCAATGGTGTAGGGTTGTGGGTGTGGTATCATAGGCAGGTCCAACCACTTGACGAACTCTGATGAGATCAAGTTCTTCTAAATACCTCTATCGACAATGAAGTGAAGCGGATCCCCATTTACCCACATCTGTGAGTGAAAGAGGAATTACCCTTCCTCTGGTTCTTTTAGTTCACTTGGCTTGACTTTGGTGGTAGAGATAGTGGCATTGGGTTCGAAATAGATAATCCACTTCACTCCTTCTGGATTTGATTCGTATTTAGAATATACTTCTGACTTGGAATATTTCAGCTTGACCACCACTGACTGCTTGGAGTGACATTTTTCAGTGTTGTGCCAAGTTATTTTATGGTATTCAAACCACTTTTTTGTGTCCTTATTTGACTTTTCATTACCCTTCCTATGTTGCTACTTGGACTGTTTATCCTGAGAGTGTCCATATTTGATATGTCCCTTTTTTTGTGGGTTGGGGCCGCCTTTTCCATTCTTCGACTGTGAGCATTTTGCAGATCCAAACTCTCACCTCTTTTGCTTAAATTTATGCCCGATCTTGCCAACATATCTATAAGCCGCACCTAATGATGTGATGTCCAAAACCTCCATTTATGTTTGAATGTATCTATGCAAATAGATGTGTTATTTGAGAACCATATGTCATTCAGAGTCTCTGATACCCAATTTGGTGCATAGGGTATACAAAATATTGGTGATATCTGGTACTGTCTAGTCACTTTCTTGACGCAGTGTGGTCCATCTTGTGTACTAGTCCTCATAACTTCCAACATGGTAGTATTGTTCTTTAATGACATCCCTGAAGGAATCGCATGTGGGGGAGACCACACATATTGCAGATTCCTCTATGCTCCTTTTCTCAGAGTAAGTATCCCACTAGTCCTTAACATGAGGGATGACCTTGTGGATTGCAAAAGTAATCTCTTCCATGCCGAAAATATTTTGGAATGAAAAGTACCCTTCAAGTAGATTCAACTGTTTATATATATAGTATCTGCATCTCTCAGTAATTCAAATAATGGAATATAGAAATTTACTTGTACCTTGAATGGGGTTGCATGTCCTCTTAATGAAGATGTGTCTCTTGTGGGAAACCACCGAAGGATCTATGCAAAGTTGTCCATCATTTCATTCATTTTTCATGCAAGGGATTCCTAGAGAAACATTTTAAAAGGATCTCCTACTCCATCATATTTATTCTTGTCCCCCATGGGTTGTTTTTGGGCTCGGTGTGACCGATCTTGCAAAGTCGCGACTAGTTCGAGTCCCAACTTCTTGTACCCAGATCTTGTTAGGGACATGCACGAAGAAAAATAAATGTAGAGCATACCACTCTAATACCACTAATATGGATTTATAAGAGGAATTGAATGAATAACATACTGAATATAGAAACACAGAGATACAGATAACAACAATAGATATTCAATGAATAATAGCTTCTATTGAATAAATAAAATAGGTCGAAACTATAAAACTGTAGAACTGAAAACAACTTGCTCGAATAGCAGTAGCTATCTCCGAGAAGAGATTTGGCTGCTACGTGCATCCATATGAGAAGAATGATTACAATGAGGCTCAAAAGGACTTTTTAACATTACTCATGAATTCCAAAACCCTAGATTCCCAAAAGCCTAATCCTGGGAGATGAAATGCCAAACGTTATGTGGGCCCTGATGGGTAAGTTGTACCTCAATTTCTCGGGGTCATAACTTTTGCATACAACCTTCGTTTTAGGTGCGTGATAGCCCGTTGGAAATTAATTTGTGAGGAATACACATTATGCCGTCAAACTCTGACATTAACAATATTTTGACTATGACAAGACAAAAAAACATTGTTTAGGGTGCCAAAACAGCCCTGGAAGTACATAAAGAAGTACTGACATAAAAGCTTCCAAAATAAGCGAGTTGGATTAGGTGGGAGGTCACCAATATCCAACTAGAAGCTTTGTAGGGATTCAAAAATCCATGGAAATGTAGAACCCAAAATTACAAAGAATTACAACAGAACATGTTGAATTAAAAACTGTCAAGAGGAGCCAATTGGAATAGGCGGTTGGCCACCAATATCCACCTGGATCACCAGGAGGTGAATGAGTTGTTCATTGATGGAAATATCTATGGATTGGAAGACACAATTTCTGGTAGAATACTCCAAAAACAAATTCTCATGTGAAGTGATGGATGGGCAAGTGGTAGATGAGAGATATCAAGTATTGGATGATGTCATTTTCTACAAGGACAAGTTCTACATAGTTCTAGAATCTACAAGAAGGAAGATATTATGAAGGCCAGTCACGATTCTCCATTAGCAGGAAATCGGGGGTACTTCAAGACGTACAGATGGATCAGAGAGAGATTCTCATAGAAGGGTCTCAAGGATGATGTACTGAGACACGTCCGAGAGTGTATGACTTGGCAATAGAGAAAGTCTGAGCAGACACACCTGACAGGGTTACTTAAGCCTATACCCATGCCAGAGCAGAAATAGGAGAGAATCTCCATGGAATTCATCACAAGACTACTTAGAGTGCAAGGTAGGAACTATATTTTTGTGGTGGTCGATAGATTGGCCAATTTTGTGCACTTCTTTGCAATACCCACTAAGTATAAAGCCACACAAGTGGAATATTTGTTCTTCAAATAGGTCTTCAGACTCCACGCGTTTCCCAGGAAGATAGTTAGCGACAAAGATGGTGGCTTCATCAGTGCATTTTGACAGGAGTTGTTAAGGCTAGTGGGCACAAAGTTGGCTATGAGCACCAGTTACCATCCATAAAACAAAAGATAGAGAAAGATAGTCAATAAATGGGTGGAAGGGTACCTGAGGAACTATGTAGGGGGGACGACAGTGCACATGGGTAAAGTGGCTCCATATGGGCGAGTACTGTTATAAATTGACCTATCATACGTCATTCAGGATGACACCATTCAAATCCTTGTACGGTTATAATGCACCATCATTTGTGGAGACAATGTTTGGGGACAACAGGGATCCCAGAGCCAAAGATTTGATAGAGGAGAGTCGGGAGATTCTCAAAATATTGAAGAAAAATCTGTAGACAAAATGGAATCAACATAAATTATATGCATGCCAACAAAGAGTAAAGAACATCTCTGAGGTGGGAGATTTGGTATTTCTTAGATTACAACCATACAAAAAGTCTTCTTTGAAGAAAAGAGAAGCAGAAAAACCGAAACCCAGGTTCTATGGACCTTACCGTATCTCCAGGAGAGTCGGGGAGGTGGCCTACGAGATAGAGCTACTAGAGGATAGTAAGATCTACAATTTATTCCACATTTCTTTCCTCAAGAAGGCAGTGGGACAACATGTTACTACTTCGGTGAAGTTTCCACCATTGGACGAGGAGAGTCAGTCGGAGTTGGTACCAGAGGAGGTTCTAGAGGACAAGGAGCGTAGGTTGATTATTTAGATTATCAGGGAGTGCCTAGTAATATGGTGGGGACTTCGAGTTGAGGATGCTACATGAGAGGGAGATCAAATACTACAACACCCTATCTTGATGTTGCTTGAGGATAAGCAGTCTCGGGAAGGGATGATTGTAATGTCCCTTTCCCATTGATGTCTCCATGAGGAGTGACTAAGTAGCCTATATTGATTCTCGTAGGCTATAATTATAAGAAACGAGAATAAAAGAATTATTTTATTTAATTTACTGGAAAATCCTAAGTTGAAAGTGACATTAAGTAATAAAAGAAGCAAAAAGGGTATTTTAAGTGACTTAAGTGATTATTAAATCAAAACTTAGGGAAAAGTCACTTAATTAATAAAGTGAACGAGAAATTAGATGAGGAGGGATATGAAAGGAGAAATTTCGACTTAGTTCCTCATTATGCATGTTATGAATTGGAAATTAGAACCCAGAGAGGAGTTAGGTGACCTTCTTATTGTTTTGTGGATTTCTAGATGAAACCACTGCCATTGAAAGAGTTCGGTGTTAAGAAACACACCCTAGTCCATCAGGAGGACCACACATGTTCTTAATTGAGCTACAAGTTCAAGTTATCGAAGCAGAGAGATCCAACAAAAGTTAGAGAAGAGATATTCCAGTTGCAGCGTGAGGTTTTGGGGAGGATTTATTAGCAGTTAGGGGTCGCTAGGCCCAACTAGGTAGTGAGAGCCATATTCCTTCTGACCCATTTGAGAGGAGGCTAATGTGCTTCCATTGAGACAAATATCACACTTTTATAATGGGTAAAAAACCTAGATCATGCTAGTTCATCATTTTGTAGTGCGTGGGGGTTCCGACATCCATTCAGGGTTCTGAAAGTGCAATATAGGGCCACCTTACCATCTATGAGGCAGGGGGAGTGTGCCAGGGAGTATGGCAACCCATATGAG
This sequence comes from Picea engelmannii, assembly GCA_009831015.1. Classification (NCBI taxonomy): domain Eukaryota; kingdom Viridiplantae; phylum Streptophyta; class Pinopsida; order Pinales; family Pinaceae; genus Picea; species Picea engelmannii. The sequence continues at coordinate 344,054 of ML782162.1, forward strand.
ATAGATCTCAACCTGTTCTGACAAGTATTTCTACCAGGGTGAACTTTCGAGTCTTCTGCAGCTGTTTTGCAACACATTTTTGGATGCATGCGGTGCTTTTGTCCATGCATGTAGTGGATCTACCTTGAAGATATCATATCCATCCATCTATCATCGTTATTGGTGTTTTTTAGTATTTTCTTTTGTATTCCAGTTAATCTATTGACCTCTATTAAGATCTAGTTGAAGAGATTTGTTTGGATTTCCGAATATTGCCTTATATTGTGTGTTATTTTTCTCAATAAAATTGTTGAGTTGGTTATGGTTCCAAATCTATTTTCATGCACTATATAAAACTATTAAACAAAACAAAACACATCCATAAACCTTTTGAAACTAAGCTAGAAACCCCAGTGCATCAGAGTTGTAGTCACAAACCCCAGTGTTAGCACTTGATATTATGATTTGAGGATCTGAGGATATTACAGATTCAATGCCCTTAAAATCCCCCAGGGCACTCAGAATATGTAATCTCAACCACCGAATCTAGCATTTTCATCTATCCCTCTAAAACTCATCGGAAAAAAATTCTGAAACAAGAATAAAAATGCAGGTTGTTTAAACTATGTCATTGGTATTTGTTGTATTGACTTCATTTTAAATTTTCTTAAGTGGACATACATGGGTACATCCATGGCCACTATTCTCACTTTTTTCTCTAGTAAATTGTAACAATGAACATTGCATTAATTATAAAACTTGCCAAGAGATTTTGATAGACAATCAATAGTATTAAGATTTCTTATCTAATAATACTTCATAAAAAACCAACTCATATTCACATTAGAGGAAGACATTTGTCATTAGTAGAAGACTTGTCTCATGTTTATTAGAATTGTGTGCACGAAGACACTGATAAGTTGTTTTTGGAACCAAGGTCATTATTTAGGATTTATGAAGACTTTTTCACTTCAGATTAAATAAGTTGTTGAAAGAATACCAATATGTACCAAAAGATGTCATTAAATGCAACATGTGATTAATAACATGTAGACATTAAGGATTCTCTAGTGCAAGAAACTAATATGAAATTTGCACAAATTAGGTTTAAACTCTTGATGAATGTTTGTCTCATTTCCTATATTGAACATGTACAAGCAAAGCTATGATTCTCCAAAAATTGGTGGTAAATGGACATGCTTGGTTGTGCCTTCATCATTTCATAACATATGAGAAATTGATAAATACAATATTTATGCTATTATGTAATGTTCAATTATTCAAATGGATTTGACCATTCTTTGATTTGGCCTTTGGAGATTAATCATTTTATTCATTTTTTTTTATGTAATTTTAGTTATATTTTTAAACTTTATCATTTATAATGAATGACAAAGACACCCTAAAAACAAGTTCAAAGTAATTTCTCTTTAACCATAATAAATATGTTAAAATAAAGGTAAATAAATATGTTAAAATAAAAGTAAATAGAAAATGTTTTTTCAAAAGATTATTTTTTATTTAATATTGTAACTTGAACTAATTTAAAAGCATAGTTATAAGTTATTTTACAAAAAAAATTGGTGAACAAGAATATACAAGTTCAAGTAGTTTCCATCTTTCACAACAATAAAAATATGTTTTTGTTTTTTTTTTAAGTAAAAAAGGGTGTTGACTGTTATATTATATTAACAAAAAGATACAAAAAGATACAATGGTGCCTCATCTGCCAAGTGTGCCGCCATTTTACTGGAAACCAACACAACTTGAGGCTCATATGTTCCTTCTAGATAAAAAACAAAAGATTGTTTCACCATCTGTCCTGCCCGAAGGAAACCAGGATAGATGTCCATGCATCGTCTTAAGACTGTTTAAGGCATTATAGAGAGATTTGTTATAAGCCTGGACTTGACTCTGAACAACAAGAGCTAAAGAAAAAGGGAGCCCCAACATGGATGGAAGTAAAAGAGAAAACTAGATTGAAATTGACTAGATCAAATACCCAGTTGCCTGTCATCCTCATCCTCCTGTCGCGCTGCTCTGGCCTGCATGACAAACAGTTGGGCGTACGCTGGGAATTTTTTATTTGTTGGGGCATTGGAGTATGCGTTGAAAATCATATCTAATCATTGCCCCATTAGGAGGGCCCTATGCTCCTAGTCTGCCATCTATCCTCGTAGTTCAAACACTAGATCCAAGTGTGCCGCATGGAGGAAGGGTGGCGGGGCACCAGTATGTCCATGCATGGTTCGGTTGGAAATTAGCATTGGGGTTTCATCACCCTCGCTCGGAGTGACCTTCATTTCCCTTGTAGTTTCCTCGCTTGGACTAACCGCCTCTATGTCTGCATTGCCCACACCCTTGTCCATAGCTGCTATGTCTTCATGGTGCTCAATTATCATGCAGGTCCCCTGCAAGACCAAATCCATGTAAGCCACTTCCTCGACATAACACATTGGGAATTCCTCACAGAGCTCGCCCCTCTTGCTGCCTCTTGCCTGAGGTTCCAGGGCAGTCAGAGTGTTTTCTGTGTAAGGAACTTCCTTGACATAACAGGTTGGGAATTCATCACCAAACTTCCCCATCATGTTACCTCTGGCTTGAGTTTCAAGTGCAGTTGGAGTATTTTCTTCCCATGTAGTGCTTGTGGGCTGCCAATTATATAAGAGTGAGATCTATTGTGGAGGGGTCTAAGCGTGCTCCTCCGTCGCAGACTCAATTCCATAAGCTTGGAGTGAGAGACGGGTTTCCTATGCTCTCTAACGAAGAATGGAGTTGTCTAGTGAGAGTGCTCTTTCCAAATGCTGTCTCCTCTGGTGTTGAGCAGTGTGGGTGTACCAAGCCGACCCACGAAGAGGTTTACCTTGCTCCCTAGGCATCGTGGTGAAGGAGTGGATATCAAACGCACTAGGGCTCAGAAAAGTCGGAAGGATGCATAGCAAAACACACCAGAGCTCACAAATGGCGGATAGTTGCAGAGCAAGAATGAACTGAATGTGACCATTCCTCCTTGCTTTCACAAGCTTGTGGGATGGATGAACATGGCTCCACATTAAATATTCCATAGTAAATGCTTACAGGTCCGACCCTTTCCCGCAAGGGAGAGGTCGCTCACCCGGAGGTCGCCTGTAATGGCCTGCTCCCATCGTTAATGTTGAATAGATGGGGAGTGACCTGCCACATTTAATACAAGGTTGGGTGATGTACCAGGTGGCGGTGCTATGCAATGTGTCACCCCATGTAGGGCTAAGGAATCCTTGATACCAAGGTATTTGCATCACCTTAAGAGTTCAGTACATTCAAAGAAATTGGCTTGCTAGTGGATGAGTTCTGACTTGGTATCGACTCCTGCATTAGCCAGGCAGTCTGCTACTTTGTTTGCGTCTCTTTTCACATGAGAAGGGACTATGGTGAGGTTGGGGTGAATGAGAGCTCCAAAGTCTTCTAGAAGTCCTGAAAGCCTCCAACTGGGAGAGATTCGCAGTGGATGTTCTCCATGAAGAATTTTGGTGATGAGCTGGATGATGATCTAAGAGTCTCCCTCCACAATGACCTTTTGGTGTTGATTGTGAGTCGCAACCTTGAGGCCTCGAATAAGGCTTAGAATCTTAGCAACATTTTTTGTGTTTTCACCCAGGAAGCCTGCCACCAAATGTATGATCTCGCCAGTATGGTTCCGAATGACTAGGCCAAATCCTGTCAGTCCTAGGTTTCCCCTTGAGGCACCATCAAATTTTATCTTAATAAAACCTGGTGGAGGGGGGTCCATCTTGTCGGGTTGTTGGGATGGCTACCTTTTGCCTTCATAGGGGTGTGAAAATGAATGTTGATATTCCATATTTTGAGAATGTTGTTCTCCTTGGTTCCAAGGTTTTTTGTTGACCATTTCTCGGATTCACTTCTCAATTCGTTCCCACGTCGTATCAGGAGGGGAAGTTTTCGAATGAAAGATTCATTTATTTCTTTCTTTCCAAATTGCCCATAAAGTGAACCCAGGGAGCAGCAGCCAGATGCGTTCAAGAATCAGGTTGTGGAAAGAGATCGTATCCCAGTTCGCAATTGTGTCCCTGATACTTCTCTTGTTTATGTTAGTGCGTTTCATTACTTGGGATCCCCAATCCCAAATCTGCTGACTGTAGTGGCATTTGTTGAAAAGATGTTCCAGGGTTTCCTCTCTCTGGTGACATAGGGTGCACCTAGAAGGGTCGATAAAGCCTCTTTTTAAGAGATTATCCCAAGTGAGGATACGATTTTGAGCTGTGAGCCATAGGAAAATTGAAACTTTGGGCCAAATGATACCATTCCAAATTTTTCTCCAGATGATTTATGGGTCCTGATTTTGGTAGTTCCCCTGTAGGTAATAGGATTCATTAACCGAAAAAATACCTCTGGTAGAGTGTCCCCATCGTAGGATGTTCGGTCCATCTTTGATTGGTATTTTCCTATGGGTAGTGCATGCTTGCCAGGCTTGGAGATCTGTCTCTTCTATGAGCTGTAATTCCAATCTCTCTGTTTTCCATTGTTGCCAGGGCTTGCTCATGTGATTTGGATTCCAAAGATCTCTGACTCTCCGAAAAATATTCAGATGGAGGTTCTCTCGGAGAGGATTGAGATATTCCAAGTCGCTAAGGGGAGGTAGCTACTGCCACAAGTCCTACCAAAATAGTGCGCTTTCTCCATTCCTTACTTCCCAGAAGGCTTGCCTTTGAATGAGAGGGAGATTTTGTTAGGCTGTGCTCCAGATGTTGGATCCTTGGATATGGTCATTGAAACTGATTAAATGGTCGGCTTGTGTATTTGGGGCATACTTTTGTTTCCATATTTGCGCCCAGAGCTCCATCGGATGTTGTAACCATCTCCATCACATTTTGGCTCCTATGACTTGATTGAGTTTTCCCGGATCACGTAGTCCTAGCCCTTCAAAATTTTTGGGTTTTCATAGCTTATCCCAGCTAACCAGTGCCCATTTTTTATTGGCTTGGTGGTCGTTCCAAGAGAAATTTATTTGAAGGCCCCTGATTGCTCAAATTACTGAGATAGGCACTACTAGAGCAGTGAAGAGGTAGGTGGGCAGGGCCTGCAAGACTGACTTGAGGAGCACCAGTCTGGAAGCAATATTAAGAGGTCTGAAAGTCCAGTTGCTTAACCTGTGGAATATGGAAAGGATAAAGTTGTCCCAAGAAATGGAACACGTCGGCTCCCCTGTGAGGGGTATGCCAAGATAATTGGAAGGAAGGGAGCTCTTAGGTATTCCTAAAAGTCTAGAAATATGGTTTTGTACTGCAATTGGTGTATTGAAAAAGTAGAGCTTAGATTTGTCCAAGTTTAAGAGCATGCCTGAGGCTTCCGTAAAGTCGGAGAGAATGGAGTTTATCTTCGTGGCTTCATGAGTTGTGGGAGTATTCATTTGTAATGTGTCATCAACAAACTGACTATGCGAAGGTGTTGGATGAATGTTATGTAGGGGCAGTCCTTTGAGGGAGCCTTCCAGAATCGTCGCCTTGATGTAGCTCCCTAGAACTTCGGCCATGAGCACAAAGAGGAAGGGAGATAGAGGGTCACCGTGTCTAATTCCTCTGGTAGATGAGAAGGGTTGGGAGGGTATCCCATTAACCAATATGGAGAAAGAGGCTAAGGAGGTAAGCTTGAGAACCCAATTGAACCAAATTTTGTCAAAACCAAAGGACTCCAACATGGAGCGTAAGTATTGCCAGCTTACTCTATCAAAAGATTTTGAGAGATTGAGTTTAATAAGCATACCTGGTATCTTGGTCATTTTCAAAGAGTGTGTTGGAGCCGCCCTTGTTTTTTCACCTCGCGCAATTTTCGACGTTTGATACTTGACATTTAAAGTTGTTCTTCTTTTCCTTCCGAAATCATAAGACTCTTAAATCTCGTTATCTGAATAACAAGGCTTTTTCACTATCAAAAGAAAAGATCCATTTTTCGCTAATATGTTTACCTTTTTGTTTTATTTTGGAATGTCACAAGTCGGACATCGCAAGTCAGACACTTTGATTTTTTAATTCACGAGTCCCGAGTTGCGAGAATGCGAACTCGGTTATAATTTTCGTCCAAGACAAAGAATAGTGTAAAAACTTCAGCCTTTGTTTAGACATTGTCGGGGTTTCACGCCTCGGCATTCATCGACCCTAAATTTCTGTTTTTACAACCCCGAGAGCCGAGAATGTGATAACCTTTTGATAACCTTAGTCAAGAACCGAGGGTAAAAAACTAACCACGATTAAACTTGGTTCTCGGCACATCGCCGCTCAGCACTTTCTTTCATAAATTTAAGGTGTCCAAAACTCCGATTCGCGAAGTTGCTACATAATTATAGCGAAATTAATTAATCGCCTAATCTAAGATTTCCTTCTCCTAATTCGACCCTTAATTGTCACCGCATCGCGATATTGCGACTCGGCATATCATTCTCCTGAAAGTTTGTCTTCCAATTCCCGAATCACGATATCGCGATTAAGTTAATCATGTCATTAAAGATCCGCCACTTCACGATTATCGTTTATTAACGCTAAAATCGGAACTCGCAGTCTCGCGAGTTGTAAAGTCAAAACGTCATAAGGAAATCTACGAGGTGGTGAAAAGAGAGGAAATCTTTAAGTCGTTAAGATTTGAAATTTTGGAAAAATGAAATAAAGCGAGGTACGCTCCGCGCATCGAGGTTGGCACACTTCACGAGGGATTTACTTGCTCTCCATGACCCGATTGTCTGTCAAAGCCGCCGAACATTGATGGCATTAATACAAGATTTAGGGTAGATCCACGAACAAGTAAGATCAGATTCATACAATAAATTTGGCTTTATTTTGCGATTTGACAGACTTGTTCGAAAGCTGTAGGGTTTTCAAATATATATGAAATGTTTCATTTTGTTTTGAATATTTTTCATATGCGTACAGAGCTCGCCTTTCTTCGAGGATACTCACTTTTGCATGTATACACAGGTTTACTGCAGAAGAGCAAAACAACAAGCTTCAGCTATGGCGCCCAGGAGAGCAGCGAAAGCAAACGTCGAGGTTATGGCACAGGGTCCGGACAACGTTTAAGATACTTCACCCCGGACGGGTGCCTCAGTAGACACCTGGTCGACTATCTTAGATATTCTGAAATCCGGGCTGATAAACTGCCCAGACTCAGACTCAGATGACATTGATATTGTAAGGGACGATCTGAACACTAAGTACAAGACAGTTGTTCAGTCGGGGATGCACCTGGTTGCAACCAGACCTCGGTTTCTCCCATACTACGACATGATCCGATGGGCATTGGATCATGTCGACTTACCCACCAGAACCATCATAAATGACCGACGAAACACGGTCAGGACTTTCAGACCAGAGCATATCCAGTCTATGTATAGGCTGCCAACGCCTTCTGAATATATATATGGCAGTGAATTCCTCCAGGAATTCAAAAAAAAGGAGTGCGAAGAATATGATAAAACCATGGGTGGTTTGATAAAAGACTGGGTTTCATGCTCCCCAACATTTAGAGTAAATGATAAGGGCGTGTATTCAATTTCTTCGCTGGAGCCACCATTCATATATGTGGCAATGATGGCGTGCCGGCTTTTCGGCAGTGAGGATACCTCACATTTTTACATCCGATGGGTACCGCTCATCCTTCGGGTAGCTGAAGGTAGCTCATTCAATTGGTCGAAAATTCTCTCCGATAGTTTGTTCGACAGGGTCACAGAGTACCGGGAGAAAAAACAACCGGGAGGGCATTCAGATTCTTCATGTCCGCGTATATCATGGACGCAATTTTCTCCATGAAACCTTTCCCTTTAATGAATTGGGATTGGAGTCCAACCGAGGAAAAAACTGTACATGAGTACCATGATAAGTTGTGGGAAAATAACGCAAATAAGTTTATTTATGAGATTTTCAATTGGGTGATGGTACCCCTGCACGTCGCCATTTTTGGTCTTACACCACCCCGCATCTCTGATAGCATTGCTGCGAATTTGAGCCATATCGCAGACTGGTACGTAGAGGAAGAATTCTCCTATTTGAGAGTTTTCGGAGCCACTGTTCCTCCTCTGGCGCTCCCATGATTCATCCCCGACAAGCTAGCCTGTCGCGAAATTGCTCGGCAAACAGTAATCGGTGGGGTAAGCAAAGAGCTCAAAGCGCCGACCAAGAAGGTATGGCCATCTTTCCCTATTCGGCTGAATTCATATTCATTATTTGATTTTGGACATGCTAAAGTTGAGGCTACAGCCATTGAAGACTTGAGCCTAGTCTCTATCGAGTACAAGAAGCATGATCCTCAGGGCATCGTAAGTACTCATTTGGGAAATTGCGGATTAAAGAGGTTTGAACATGAATGTTCGCCCTCGGATGATGTTTTCCGAGCGGCAATTTCCTATTCGGAAGCGCAATTTCGAATCAGATCTCTGGCACCCGAAGACAGTTCTTCTGTCCTAAAATTTCAAGGACATAGGAGAAGATGCCTTCCCGTTGTGTTGGGAGGTTTGGGACTTTCTAAAGATAAAGAAAAGGAGGCCGGAAGTTCTGCGGGGCATAATTCTAATCCCGAAAGGCGTCAGGAACAGAATCCCGAACAAGGAAAAAGTCCCGAGCGAGAGAAGAGTCCTGAGCAGGAGAAGAACCCAGAAAAGAAGAAGAGTCCTGTGCGGGAGGATAATCCCGAAACAGATAAAGAGGATACTGATCCTCCCGAGGAACATGGTCCTGAGGTGGAAATAAAAGACACAGACCCACCAAAAAATCAGAATCCGGAGGCAGGGACTAATACCACTGATCCCCCGAAAGAGCAAGATCCACTCAACACACCAGCGAAGGCGGCAAAGCAGATCGAACAACCCATCACCTCTGTCACACCCTTGCATTCATCACAGGGAGGCATTAATGAGGGATGGATTTTCGGGGAAGAACTAAGACCTATAAGGGCAGAGGAACTCCCCCCTAATGATTTCTTCTTTGACAAAAAGAGGAAAGCTGTGGTGAAGCGAGAATTTTATCAGGAGGGAGAGTCCACTAATAAAAGATTCAAAGTGATGATCGATGGGATGAACAAGAGGAAAGATGAATTTGCCACTGAAATTGTAGGAACGCTGGGAGCGTATGCTACAACAAATCAATTCTTGGTCTCGGCGTTAAAGAATCAGCTCAAAGCAAAAAATCGGCTGATCAAGACTCTTGAAGCCCGAATAGCTTCGGCTGGGGAAGATGCTAAGAGTCAAGCGAGTGGGGCAATAGAGCTGGCCCAATTGGCCGATAAGAAAGAAATTAAAGTCCTCAATACCAAACTGGAACAAGCAAATTCTACGATCCGAGATGGTCGGGTACAATCAGGCCAACAGAGGGATGTGATTACATAGCTACATACTCAGTTGAAGATCACAGAAAGCAAGGCGGTTGACATCGAGATCGTTAAATCTCAAGTGACTGATATTCGGAGCAGGATCTCCTCTGCTCAACAGAGTCTGCTAAACAAAGTAGGAGAGATTCGAGAATACTGCTTATTAATACAACGAATCTCTGAGAATCTGATTAACAAAGAAAGGAACGCAGAAGCTGCTCGGGTCGCTTTCCAAGAGGCAGTGATAGCGACCAACAACATGTTTTCAGGGCATCCCGGGCTCACCATTGCCGAACAAACCAGGGGTAATATCTTGTTAAATAATTGGGAACTGGATATTACTTTAAGCAAAGAGCAGGCTCAAAAAGTGGAAAATTAGTTAGAAGAGGTCGTCAATAACATAAATGGTGAGTAGTTGGCGATAGAAATTGGAGCTGACACAGAGGCGCTAAGGTAGATAAATATAGATCGGATTTCTCTCGACATAAAGGAGGGGAATGACAGAAATTCAGCAGAAATCTCCAAGATGGACAGGATAGACCCAGCTCAAATCTACAAACATTTGTTTCAGCCTAGTGCACAACTTGGTTCCCTTGAACTCGTTGATATACAAATAAATGATAAAATTCCACAGTTGGCCCGAGAATGCTATCTTGCCGAAGCCCGTTGTCAGGCCGAGCCTTCACAGCTTGTGACCCAGTTTGTAGACAAGTGTATCATGTACACTGAATCCATGTGAGGACAGGCACCTAGAACTTCTTGAAGATAGAATGGATGAAATGGAATTATCTCACTCCCCCCAGCTATCAACGCAAAACCTTCACAGCTTGTATTTCATTTTTAGACAAGTGTATCATATGTACTAAATTTAAGCAAAAACAAGCACCTGGCACCTTTTTGTAAACAGATTTGGACAGATGGAGTAATTTCGCTCTTTGAACCGAGAGGCAAATTTTGTATAAATAGATCACAAAAAGAAGAGAAAGGGGCTGGACTTTTTGGGAACTAACTGTAAGAGAGTTTTTTTTTACATTAAAGGAGTTAATACAAGCAATCTGAAGATTCCCGATTCTGTCACGACTGTGTTGCAAGTTTTTTTCGTCATGTTCTTTGTTTCTTTTCATTTTGCTCTACATAATTGATGTGTATCACTGTAATTTAGTATGACCACTACTATGGTGAAAGGTTTGCGTCTTTTTCTGTAATTGTCTCTTGTCTTTCCTCTGCACCAGCTATTAGTGGGTGTAAGACCAATTTACACTTACAGAATTTTATGTTTATTTACACTAGGTCAATTATGTTTATGTCAATTGCTTCTTCTGTATATACGTGAGCTTTCCACTGACATGAACTTCGCGTCATCTACAACTTAATGTTTTCTCCCATATCATGTTATTTTATCGGAAACAACACAGTTACAGGAAAGGGCCTTCAATTTGCATCCTTATTTCGTTTTTTCATGAAAAGGTTTCTCTTTAGTTCGTCCTAATTGGAACAGCAAATAAACTATCTCTTTAAAAACTATTTCCATACTGAAACTATTACTCAATGAATGTTCCCACAGTGACTCAACCTAATATTCAACCCGGATTATCTAGTCAAATACATATCGCTTTAAATCTCTTAGACACAATCCTTAAAACCGCGAACACCCAGGACGAATTGGAACAATCATGGGAAGCCATTGAGCATGACATAACTGCTCAAGAGAAGTTGGAAGCTAGACGACGAGAACGTAGAAATTTGCTCTAGTTTCTCACACCGAAGGTTAATATAATCCTGTATCAACCTTTTGTATGCTTTCGGATGCCTTGACACTGTACTTTAAGCCTTAGTACAGACTCAGGAACAACATCTTTTTGGCGCCTTTGCTGGGGAACGAAGTTACGAAATCTTTTCCCTGGGAGAACGACAAACTATTTCGTTGATAGTGTTACTCCTTGATAGTGAACATAGAGTGCACACAGTTTTAAGGCTTTTTAAATCTTTCACTTGGCGACTCCACTGAAACACAAACTGGCATCTGGTAGAAGGCATACCAGACAAAACCCGGGTGGAAAGCTCATTACGCTTGTCAATAATCCTGAGAAAATTTTAAAAGCGAGAGGGTCGTTACAGGCAACTGCTTCAGTTAATAAACCCAAAAACCCACTAGTAAAGACTAAATGTCCTTCAGAACCTCTTACTTCCCACAGCCCTCTGTCTGATACCAAAGATCTGGAAGCAGACTATGTTAAGTACCTGAATAGATCTACAAATATAATCACCACAAATACTGAATACACAATGGATCCAAAGAGCAATATAGAAGAAACCACACAATATTATTACCAAACCCTTGAGGTAGGGCAACACCATACAATGGATCCTATTA
>ML782162.1:365214-380818 GCA_009831015.1 Picea engelmannii
AAGAGTATCTAAGTTCGAAAAAGTTTCTGGGTTACCAAGCGAAAGCTTTTTTCCCCCTTTCTCTCTTTTTCCTTGGATTTTTTCCTTGATTTTAGCCTATGACTCCATTTACCCAATTTTGGCACCTGGTCTACTGTTCTTCCTGCTTCACAGGGAAATGAGATCCCTAGTTGGAGCCTATGTTGGAGCCGCCCTTGTTTTTTCACCTCGCGCAATTTTCGACGTTTGATACTTGACATTTAAAGTTGTTCTTCTTTTCCTTCCGAAATCATAAGACTCTTAAATCTCGTTATCTGAATAGCAAGGCTTTTTCACTATCAAAAGAAAAGATCCATTTTTCACTAATATGTTTACCTTTTTGTTTTATTTTGGAATGTCGCAAGTCGGACATCGCAAGTCGGACACTTTGATTTTTTAATTCATGAGTCCCGAGTTGCGAGAATGTGAACTCGGTTCTAATTTTCGTCCAAGACAAAGAATAGTGTAAAAACTTCAGCCTTTGTTTAGACATTTCGGGGTTTCGCGCCTCGGCATTCGTCGACCCTAAATTTCTATTTTTACAACCCCGAGAGCCGAGAACGCGATAACCTTTTGATAACCTTAGTCAAGAACCGAGGGTAAAAAACTAACCACGATTAAACTTGGTTCTCGGCACATCGCCGCTCGACACTTTCTTTCATAAAGTTAAGGTGTCCAAAACTCCGATTCACGAAGTCGCTACATAATTATAGCGAAATTAATTAATCGCCTAATCTAAGATTTCCTTCTCCTAATTCGACCCTTAATTGTCACCGCATCGCGATATCGCGACTCGGCATATCATTCTCCTGAAAGTTTGTCTTCCAATTCCTGAATCACGATATCGCGATTAAGTTAATCATGTCATTAAAGATCCGCCACTTCGCGATTATCATTTATTAACGCTAAAATCGGAACTCGTAGTCTCGCGAGTTGTAAAGTCAAAACGTCATAAGGAAATCTACGAGGTGGCGAAAAGTGAGGAAATCTTTAAGTCGTTAAGATTTGAAATTTTGGAAAAATGAAATTAAGCGAGGTACGCTCCGCGCATCGAGGTTGGCACACTTCACGAGGGATTTACTTGCTCTCCATGACCCGATTGTCTATCAAAGCCGCCGAACATTGATGGCATTAATACAAGATTTAAGGTAGATCCACGAACAAGTAAGATCAGATTCATACAATAAATTTGGCTTTATTTTGTGATTTGACATACTTGTTCGAAAGCTGCAAGGTTTTCAAATATATACGAAATGTTTCATTATGTTTTGAATATTTTTCATATGCGTACAGAGCTCTCCTTTCTTCGAGGATACTCACTTCTGCATGTATACACAGGTTTACTGCAGAAGAGAAAAACAACAAGCTTCAGCTATGGCGCCCAGGAGAGCAGCGAAAGCAAACGTCGAGGTTACGGCACAGGGTCCGGACAATGTTTCAGATACTTCACCCCGGATGGGTGGCTCAGTAGACACCTGGTCGACTATCTCAGATATTCTGAAATCCGGGCTGATAAACTGCCCAGACTCAGATGAAGATGACATTGATATTGTAAGGGACGATCTGAACACTAAGTACAAGATAGTTGTTCAGTCGGGGATGCACCTGGTTGCAACCAGACCTCGGTTGCTCCCATACTACGACATGATCCGATGGGCATTGGATCATGTCGACTTACCCACCAGAACCATCATAAACGACCGACAAAACACGGTCGGGACTTTCATACCAAAGCATATCCAGTCTATGTATAGGCTGCCAACGACTTCTGAATATATATATGGCAGTGAATTCCTGTAGGAATTCAAAAAGAAGGAGTGCGAAGAATATGATAAAACCATGGGTGGTTTGATAAAAGACTGGGTTTCACGCTCCGCAACATTTAGAGTAAATGATAAGGGCGTGTATTCAATTTCTTCGCTGGAGCCACCATTCATATATGTGGCAATGATGGCGTGCCGGCTTTTCGGCAGTGAGGATACCGCACATTTTTACATCCGATGGGTACCCCTCATATTTTGGGTAGCTGAAGGTAGCTCATTCAATTGGTCGAAAATGCTCTCCGATAGTTTGTTCGACAGGGTCACAGAGTACCGGGAGAAAAAAGCAGCCGGGAGGGCATCCAGATTCTTCATGTCTGCGTATATCATGGACGCAATTTGCTCCATGACGCCTTTCCCTTTAATGAATTGGGCTTGGAGTCCAACCGAGGAAAAAACTGTACATGAGTACCATGATAAGTTGTGGGAAAATAACTCAAATAAGTTTATTTATGAGATTTTCAATTGGGTGATGGTACCCCTGCACGTCGCCATTTTTGGTCTTACACCACCCCGCATCTCTGATAGCATTGCTGCGAATTTGAGCCATATCGCAGACTGGTACGTAGAGGAAGAATTCTCCTATTTGAGAGTTTTCGGAGCCACTGTTCCTCCTCTGGCGCTCCCACGATTCATCCCCGACAAGCTAGCCTGTCGCAAAATTGCTTGGCAAACAGTAATCGGCGGGGTAAGCAAAGAGCTCAAAGCATCGGCCAAGAAGGTATGGCCATCTTTCCCTATTCGGCTGAATTCATATTCATTATTTGATTTTGGACATGCTAAAGCTGAGGCTGCAGCCATTGAAGACTTGAGCCTAGTCTCTATCGAGTACAAGAAGCATGATCGTCAGGGGATCGTAAGTACTCATTTGGGAAATTGTATATTAAAGAGGTTCGAACATGAATGTTCGCCCTCGGATGATGTTTTTCGAGCGGCGATGTCCTATTCGGAAGTGCAATTTCGAATCAGATCTCTGGCACCTGAAGACAGGGCTTATGTCGTAAACTTTCAAGGACATAGGAGAAGATGCCTTCTCGTTGTGTTGGGAGGTTTGGGACTTTCTAAAGATAAAGAAAAGGAGGCTGGAAGTTCTGCGGGGCAGACTTCTAATCCCGAAAGACGTCAGGAACAGAATCCCAAACAAGGAAAAAGTCCCGAGTCATAGAAGAGTCCTGTGCAGGAGAAGAACCCAGAAAAGAAGAAGAGTCCTGTGCGGGAGGATAATCCCGAAACAGATAAAGAGGATACTGATCCTCCCAAGGAACATGGTCCTGAGGTGGAAATAAAAGACACAGACCCACCAAAAACTCAGAATCCGGAGGCAGGGACTAAGACCTCTGATCCCCCGAAAGAGCAAGATCCACTCAGCACACCAGCGAAGGCGACAAAGCAGATCGAACAACCCATCACCTCTGTCACACCCTTGCATTCAGCACAGGGAGGCATTAATAAGGGATGGATTTTCGGGGAAGAACTAAGACCTATAAGGGCAGAGGAACTCCCCCCTAATGATTTCTTCTTTGACAAAAAGAGGAAAGTTGTGGTGAAGCGAGAATTTTATCAGGAGGGAGAGTCCACTAATAAAAGAATCAAAGTGATGACCGATGGGATGAACAAGAGGAAAGATGAATTTTCCACTGAAATTGCAGGAACGCTGGGAGCGTATGCTACAACAAATCAATTCTCGGTCTTGGCGTTAAAGAATCATCTCAAAGCAAAAAATCGGCTGATCAAGACTCTTGAAGCCCGAATAGCTTCGGTTGCGAAAGATGCTAAGAGTCAAGCGAGTGGGGCAATAGAGCTGGCCCAATTGGCCGATAAGAAAGAAATTAAAGTCCTTAAGACCAAATTGGAACAAGCAAATTCTACGATCCGAGATGGTCGGGTACAATCAGGCCAACAGAGGGATGCGATTACACAGCTACAGACTCAGTTGAAGATCGCAGAAAGCAAGGCGGTTGACATTGAGATCGTTAAATCTCAAGCGACTGATATTCGGAGCAGGATCTCCTCTGCTCAACAGAGCCTGCTAAACAAAGTAGGAGAGATTCGAGAAGACTTCTTATTAATACAGTGAATCTCTGAGAATCTGATTAACAAAGAAAGGAACGCAGAAGCTGCTCGGGTCGCTTTCCAGGAGGCAGTGATAGCGACCAACAACAGGTTTTCAGGGCATCCCGGGCTCACCATTGCCGAACAAACCAGGGGTAATATCTTGTTAAAGAATTGGTGACTGGATATTACTTTAAGCAAAGAGCAGGCTCAAAAAGTGGCAAATTCGTTAGAAGAGGCCGTCAATAACATAAATGGTGAGCAGTTGGGGATAGAAATTGGAGCTGACACAGAGGCGCTAAGGCAGATAAATATAGATCGGATTTCTCTCGACATAAAGGAGGGGAATGACAGAAATTCAGCAGAAATCTCCAAGATGGACAGGATAGACCCAGCTCAAATCTACAAACATTTGTTTCAGCCTAGTGCACAACTTGGTGCCCTTGAACTCGTTGATATACAAATAAATGATAAACTTCCACAGTTGGCCCGAGAATGCTATCTTGCCAAAGCCCGTTGTCAGGCCGAGCCTTCACAGCTTGTGACCCAGTTTGTAGACAAGTGTATCATGTACACTGAATCCATGCGAGGACAGGCACCTAGCACTTCTTGAAGATAGAATGGATGAAATGGAATTATCTCGCTCCCCCCAGCTGTCAACGCAAAACCTTCATAGCTTGTATTTCATTTTTAGACAAGTGTAGCATATGTACTAAATTTAAGCAAAAACAAGCACCTGGCACCTTTTTGTAAACAGATTCGGACAGATGGAGTAATTTCGCTCTTTGAACCAAGAGGCAAATTTTGTATAAATAGATCACAAAAAGAAGAGAAAGGGGCTGGACTTTTTGGGAACTAACTGTAAGAGAGTTTTTTTTACATTAAAGGAGTTAATACAAGAAATCTGAAGATTCCCGATTCTGTCACGGCTGTGTTGCAAGTTTGTTTCGTCATGTTCTTTGTTTCTTTTCATTTTGCTCTACATAATTGATGTGTATCACTGTAATTTAGTACGACCACTACTATGGTGAAAGGTTTGCATCTTTTTCTGTAATTGTCTCTTGTCTTTCCTCTGCACCAGCTATTAGCGGGTGTAAGACCAATTTACACTTACAGAATTTTATGTTTATTTACACTAGGTCAATTATGTTTATGTCAATTGCTTCTTCTGTATATACGTGAGCTTTCCACTGACAGGAACTTCGCGTCATCTACAGCTTAATGTTTTCTCCCATATCATGTTATTTTATCGGAAACAACACAGTTACAGGAAAGGGCCTTCAATTTGCATCCTTATTTCTTTTTTTCATGAAAAGGTTTCTCTTTAGTTCGTCCTAATTGGAACAACAAATAAACTATCTCTTTAAAAACTATTTCCATACTGAAACTATTACTCAATGACTGTTCCCACAGTGACTCAACCTAATATTCAACCCGGATTATCTAGTCAAATACATATCGCTTTAAATCTCTTAGACACAATCCTTAAAACCGCGAACACCCCGGACGAATTGGAACAATCATGGGAAGCCATTGAGCATGACATAACTGCTCAAGAGCAGTTGGAAGCTAGACGATGAGAATGTAGAAATCTGCTCTAGTTTCTCATACCAAAGGTTAATATAATCCTGTATCAACCTTTTGTATGATTTCAGATGCCTTGACACTGTACTTTAAGCCTTAGTACAGACTCAGGAACAACAGAGTGGATCACCTCATTAGCCAGAATAATGTTGTCCATGATTTGTCTCTCTTCCACATAGTCGGCTTTCTCTTTGGAGATGAAAATGTAGGATTGGGTTGAGGCGAGTGGCGATGAATTTTGTGATGATTTTGTATATGAAATTACATAGGGATATTGGTCTGAACTACCTGGGATGAGTGACTTGATCCTCAGGGATGAGAGTGAGAAAAGTTGCATTGAGTGCCTAGAGTACCTGGCCGGACGTTCTAGATTCTTTGACAGCCAGTGAGACTTCTTCCTTAATTAGATCCCAGCAGTGATGGAAGAAGTCTGTGGTAAAGCCATCCGGGCCAGGTGCATTTCCTGGGGGCATTTTTGTAACAACTAGGTCCACTTTAGCTTGAGTGATGGGGCATAGAAGCGCTTCATTCTGCTCAGGGGTAACCAGCGAGGGTATGTGATTCATTATTTTCTGGATAGCTTCGGCCATGTTCTCATTGGTTTCCATGAGAAGGTATTTGTAGTATGTGTTGAGTTCCTCAACAATTTAGTCATGTTCCCTTATAGGAATTCCTTGAGTGTCCTCCAGTTGAGTAATGCGGTTGATATATCTGCGGTGCACCATTGCTCTATGGAATAATTTTGTGTTTCACTCACCCTCTCTGAGCCATTGAAATCCGGACTTCTGACGCCATAAAATTTCTTCTTTCTTTTTTCGTTCCTCCATTTATGCTTGGAGTTCCTCTTCTTCTTTCATTAGATCTAGGGTTCTTCTTCCTGAGATGAATATTTGTTACAGGTCTTCGAGCCTGTGTTCAATTTCCTGCTATCGTTGGAAAATATTTCCAAAGGTGGATTTGTTCCAGATCTTCAGTTGTTTCTTGAAGTTTTTGAGGCGATGTTGGAATTTGTACATGTGAGTTCCATGGTCCACTTCAGCTTGGGTCCACCAGGTTTGTGCCAGCTGATGGAAGTCCAGGTGAGAAAGCCAAAAAATTTCAAAGTGGAAGGGTTTAGGTCTAGGGATGTTGCCAGGATCCAGACAAAAGACAATAGGCCAATGATCCGATCCTAATTTTGGCATTATGTTGGCTTCCATTGCCGGGTCTCCCTCAAGAAGGGTTTCTGCTACTAGGAAGCGGTCTAAATGGCAAGCTATGTGCTGGTGGCTAGAGAACCGATTAGACCAAGTGAAAATTCCATTTTGGGTTTCAATATCCACCATGTTTAACTGATCTATGAGGGTTTTGAACTTACCACTGTCTTGCTCCAGCCTTTTGGTTCCTCTAGTTTTCTCCTCAAGTGTCAGGATCATGTTGAAGTCGCCACCCATGACCTAGTTGGGCGTATTCAATAGAGTTTTGACATGTTGTGGTTTTTTTATGAATCTTTCCTTGCCTTGTGTGCTCTACGGTCCATAGACGTTTGTAATGGCTCCTTCCTTGGTAGATCCTGTTACTGTGAAGTAAGTCATGAGAGTGCTTGTCGTGGAGAAGGGTTGTTGCAGTGTGACAGTATGAGGGTTCCAAAGAATGGATAACCCTCTTGAGGCTCCCATGGAGTCTTGATGGAAGCAGTCATAGCCCCTCCAACTTCTTCGAAAGATGTTTTCAGCTTCTGGTCCCACACATTTTGTTTCTTGTAATAGTAGAACATATGGGTTTTCAGCTTATATGCGGTCTTGGAGGATCCTTTGCTTGGATATACCATTGAGCCCTCTGATGTTCCAAGTGATTATCTTCATCATGAGGAAGGAGGGGGGGGTGGAGGTATCCCTCCAATAGCCTTTGAATCTGTCCTGAGTTAATCATTAGGTTTCCTGCTTCTTTGATAAGCTAGTGGGATGTTTTGCATCCCCTCCTTTTTTTTCCTTGGTTGCTCGCTTAGGTTCTGTGCTTGGGTCTGCGGTTATGCCCAGTCTTGCCATAGATCATGATGTGGAGTTTGTGAAAACTTTATGGACTTTATGAAGTTTGTCCATAGGAATGTGTTGTAGGTATTTTTGGTTGAGAGCTTCCTCCAGCTTTTACAGGTTTATATCCTCCATATCCATTTCATCCAACTGCATCGTGGTGTCTCCGTCTGTTTTCGTTTGAGCGGTTTGGGTTATTCCTTTGGTTTGAGTTAGATTGGGTTCCGCTGGGTTTTTCCCCTTCACCTGGGTTGTTGCTTGATGAGGGTTTTGTATTTCCTCCTCTTCTGGCAGCTGAGTCAAAACGTCATAGGAATTTTTGGTTGGTACTTTTGAGGTCGTTCTCTGGTTCTGTTTTCTTGGTGGATTTTTTTTCCGACCCGTGACGTTGGTGAAGCCATTGTTTTTCTTACTATCACTAGCCTTGGTGCTTGGCGTGTTTAGGGGGCAATCTCTGAAGAGGTGGTTGTTCTCGTGACACTTCCTGCAATGAAAGGGGATGTGTTCATAATTGATTGTTTGATTCCATTCTTCATCCTGATAATCTAGAGTGATTGATCCTGGTAGGGCCTTTGAGATGTCCATATAAACACAGATGCAGGCATAAGAGGTATACTTTTTCATCTTTGTATCTTCCGATGATTTTACATAGTGCCCCACTGTGTTCCTGATACCCATGAGTATTTCTTCCAGCTAGAACTCCTAGGGTAGTGAGTACAGATGTATCCATACTGGTGCCATTGTAAAGTCCTCCTTCTCTGGGTTGAATATGTCTATCCAAAAGTGCAGAAACAATCCTGCTGAGTTGTAGAAGTACAGTCCATTATTGAAGATTTTATCCTTGTCTTCAAGGTTGAACAGGATTATTGTGAAGAATCCCTTGGAGCTAAGCTGAACTTCGTAGTCTCCTTTGGGGTTTCACCAGTCCTTGATCCAGCATGTGAGATCACATTTGGTTGGCCATAGTCCTAAGAATTTTTCGATTAGGGTATGCTCCATCATAAACTGAGTATGCTCACCTACTCGTGTTGATCTGATATGATAATTAGGGGGTTTGTCCATTTGCGGAATACACTTGCCTAGTTCCCATCCTCGAGAAGCTTTTGGATGAGACGCATTGGGTTCTACATTCATTTATTTCTTGAGCCCTTGTTCCTGAGTGAAAATTTGATCTCGGAGATGCAGCGGCGGCTCGAATGTGGGTCTTTTGGCATGGGTTCCCTTCCTATCATTGGCCATAACATCACTATACGAGGGGGTTTCCCCCCCTCTTCCAGACTCATCCTAGCTACTCAGTCGTCTTGTGTTACCTTCAGCCAAGCAGCTTAGTATGTTGTCTTGGAGCAGTTGTGTAAGTGCATGCAGTGAGTGCACTTGAGGCGTTACAGAGCCCTAGGGTTTCCTGGCACAATCTGATAACTATCATCAACAATAAAAATATGTTAAAGAAAAGGTAAATAGAAAATGTTCCTTCAAATAATGGGTATCATAGGCAGGTCCAACCACTTGACAACCTATGATGAGATCAGGTTCTTCTGAATACCTCTATCGACAATGAAGTGAAGTGGATCCCCATTTACCCACATCTGTGAGTGAAAGAGGAATTCCCCTTCCTCTAGTTCTTCTAGTTCACTTGGCTCGACTTTGGTGGTATAGACAGTGGCATTGGGTTCGACATCGATAATCCTCTTCACTCCTTCTCGATTTGATTCAGAGTTAGAATATACCTCTGACTTGGAATATTTCAACTTGACCATCACTGACTTCTTGGAGCGACATTTTTCAGTGTTGTGCTAAGTGATTTTATGGTATTCAAACCACTTTTTTGTGTCCTTCTTTGACTTCTCATTACCCTTCATGTGTTGCGGCTTGGACTGCTTGTCCTGAGAGTGTCCATATTTGATATGTCCCTTTTTTTTGTGGGTTGGGGCTGCATTTTCCATTCTTCGACTGTGAGGAGTTTGCAGATCCAAACTCTCACTTCTTTTGCTTAAATTTATGCTCGATATTACCAACATATCTATAAGCCACACCTAATGATGCGATGTCCAAAACCTCCACTTATGTTTGAATGTATTTATGCAAATAGATGTGTTATTTGAGAACCATATGTCATTCAGAGTCTTTGATACCCAATTTGGTGCACAGGGTATACAAAATATTGGTGATATCTGGTACTGTTTGGTCCCTTTCTTGACGCAGCATGGTCCATCTTGTGTACTGGTCCTCATAGCTTCCAATATGGTAGTATTGTTCTTTAATGACATCCCTGAAGGAATCTCGTGTGGGGGAGACCACAAATATTGCAGATTCCTCTATGGTCCTTTGCTCAGAGTAAGTATCCCACCAATCCTTAGCATGAGGGACGACCTTGTGGATTGCAAAAGTAATCTCTTCCATGCCAAAAATATTTTGGACCGAAAAGTACCCTTCAAGTAGATTCAACCGTTTATATATACAATATCTGCATCTATCAGTAATTCAAATAATGGAATATAGAAATTTACTTGTACCTTGAATGGGGTTGCATGTCCTCTTAATGAAGATGCGTCTCCTTTGGGAAACCACCGAAGGATCTGTGCAAATTTGTCCATCATTTCGTTCATTTTTCGCGCAAGGGATTCCTCGAGAAACATTTTAAAAGGATCTCCTACTCCATCATATTTATTCTTGTCCCCCATGGGTTATTTTCGGGCTTGGCATGATCGATCTTGCAAAGCCTCGACTAGTTTGAGTCCCAACTTCTTGTACCTAGATCTTGTCAGGGACATGCATGAACAAAAATAATTGAAGAGCATACCACTCTGATACCACTAATATGGATTTATAAGAGAAATTAAATGAATAACATACTAAATACAGTAACACAGAGATACAGAGAACAACAACAAATATTCATTGAATAATAACTTCTATTGAATACATAAAATAGGTCGAAACTATAAAACTGTAGAACTGAAAACAACTTGCTTGAATGGTGGTAGCTATCTCTGAGAAGAGATTTGGCTGCTACATGCATCTGTATGAGAAGAATGATAACAATGAGGCTCCAAAGGCCTTTTTAACATTACTCATGAATTCCAAAATCCTAGACATCCAAAAAGCTAACCCTGGGAGATGAAACGCCAAAAGTTATGTGGGCCCTGATGGGTAAGTTGTACCTCAATTTCTCGGGGTCGTAACTTTTGCATACGACCTTCGTTTTAGGTGCGTGATAGCCCGTTGGAAATTTATTTATGAGGAATACACATTATGCCATCAAACTCTGACATTAACATTATTTTGACTATGACAAGACAAAAAAACATTGTTTAGGGTGCCAAAATGGCCCTGGAAGTACATAAAGATGTACTGACATAAAAACTTCCAAAATAAGCGAGTTTGATTAGGTGGGAGGTCACCAATATTCACCTAGAATATTTGTAGGGATTCAAAAATCCCCAAAAGTGTAGAACCCAAAATTACAAAGAATTACAACATAACATGTTGAATTAAAAATTGTCAAGAGGAGCCAGTTGGAATAGGCAGTTGACCACCAATATCCACCTGGATCACCAGGAGGTGAACGAGTTGTTCATTGATGGACACATCTATGGATTGGAAGACACAATTGCTGGTAGAATACTCCAAAAACAAATTCTCATGTGAAGTGATGGATGGACAAGTGGTAGATGAGAGATATTGAGTATTGGATGACGTCATTTTCTACAAGGACAAGTTCTACATAGTTCCAGAATCTACAAGATGGGAAATATTATGAAGGCTAGTCACGATTCTCCATTAGCAGGAAATCGGGGGTACTTCAAGACGTACAGATAGATTAGGGAGACATTCTCATAGAAGGGGTCTCAAGGATGATGTACTGAGACACATCCGAGAGTGTATGACTTGGAAATAGAACAAGTCTGAGCAGACACACCTGATAGGGTTACCTAAGCCTATACCCATGCCAGAGCAGAAATAGGAGAGAATCTCCATGGAATTCATCACAATACTACTTAGGGTACAAGGTAGGGACTATATTTGTTTGGTGGTCGACAGATTGACCAAGTTTGTGCACTTCTTTGCAATACCCACTGAGTATAAAGCCACTCAAGTGGAATATTTTTTCTTCAAATAGGTCTTTAGACTCCACGAGTTTCCCAGGAAGATAGTTAACGACAAAGATGGGGGCTTCATCAGTGCATTTTGATAGGAGTTGTTAAGGCTGATGGGCACAAAGTTGGCTATGAGCACCAGTTACCATCCATAAACCGAAAGACAGAGAAAGATAGTCAATAAATGGGTGGAAGGGTACCTGAGGAACTATGTAGAGTGATGACAGCGCACATGGGTAAAGTGGCTCCATATGGGCGAGTACTGTTATAAATTGACCTATCATACGTCATTCAGGATGAAACCATTCAAAGCCTTGTACGGGTATGATGCACCATCATCTGTGGAGACAATGTTTGGGGACAACAGGGCTCCCAGAGCCAAAGATTTGATATAGGAGAGTTGGGAGATTCTCAAAATATGAAGGAAAATATATAGACAAAATAGAATCAACAGAAATTATATGCATGCCAGTAAAGAGTAGATCACATCTCTAAGGTGGGAGATTTGGTATTTCTTAGATTACAGCCATACAAAAAGTCTTCTTTGAAGAAAAGAGAAGCAAAAAAACAGAAACCCAGGTTCTATGGACCTTACCGTATCTCCAAGAGAGTTGGGGAGGTGGCCTACAAGATAGAGCTACTAGAGGGTAGTAAGATCCCCAATTTATTCCACATTTCTTTCCTCAAGAAGGCAGTGGGACAACATGTTACTACTTTGGAGGAGTTTCCACCATTGGACGAGGAGAGTCAGTTGGAGTTAGTACCAGAGGAGGTTCTAGAGGACATGGAGCATAGGCTGATGAGTCAGATTATCAGGGAGTGCCTAGTAATATGGAGGGGACTTTGATTTGAGGATGCTACATGAGAGAGAGATCAAATACTACAACACCCTAGCTTGATTTTGCTTGAGGATAAGCAATCTCGGGAAGGGAGGATTGTAATGTCCCTTTCCCATTGATGACTCCATGAGGAGTGACTGAGTAGCCTATATTGGTTCCCATAGGTTATAATTAGAAGAAAAGGGAATAAAAGAATTATTTTATTTCATTTACTGAAAAATCCTAAGTTGAAAGTGACATTAAGTAATAAAAGAAGCAAAAAGGGTATTTTAAGTGACTTAAGTGATTATTAAATCAAAACTTAGGGAAAAGTCACTTAATTAATAAAGTGAATGAGAAATTAGATGAGGAGGGATATGAAAGGAGAAAATTCGACTTAGTTCCTCATTATGCATATTATGAATTGGAAATTAGAACCCATAGAGGAGTTAGGTGACCTTCTTCTTGTTTTGTGGATTTTTGGATGAAACCACCACCATTGATAGAGTTCGGTGTTGAGAAACACACCCTAGTCCATCAGGAGGACCACACATGTTCTTAATTGAGCTACAAGTTCAAGTTATAGAAGCAGAGAGATTCAACAAAAGTTAGAGAAGAGATATTCCAGTTGCAGCGTGAGGTTTTGGGGAGGATTTATTAGCAGTTAGGGGTCGCTAGGCCAAACTAGGTAGCGAGAGACAAATTCCTTCTGACCCACTTGAGAGGAGGATAAGGTGCTTCCATTGAGATAGATCTCACACTTTTATAATGGGTAAAAACCATAGATCATGCTAGTTCATCATTTTGTAGTGTGTGGGGGTTTCGACATCCATTCAGGGTTCTGAAAGTGCAATATAGGGCCACCTTCCCATCTATGAGGTAGGGGGAGTGTGCCGGGGAGTATGGCAACCCATATGAGATAGATCTCAACCTGTTCTGACAAGTATTTCTACTAGGGTGAACTTTCAAGTCTTCTGCAGCTGTTTTGCAACACATTTTTGGATGCATGCGGTGCTTTTGTCCATGCATGTAGTGGATCTACCTTGCAGATATCATATCCATCCATCTGTCATCGTTATTGGTGTTTTTTCAGTATTTTTTTTGTATTCCAGTTAATTTATCGACCTTTTGAATTTCCGAATATTGCCTTATATTGTGTGTTATTTTTCTTAATAAAATTGCTGAGTTGGTTATGGTTCTAAATCTATTTTCATGCACTATATAAAAGTATTAAACAAAACAAAACAGATCCATAAACCTTTTGAAACTAAGCAGAAACCCCAGCGCATCAGATCTGTAGTCACAAACCCCAGAGTTAATAGTTGATATTATGATCTGAGGATCCGAGGATATTACAGATTCAATGCCCTTAAAATCCCCCAGGGCACTCAGAATGTGTAATCTCAACCACCAAATCTTGCATTTTCATCTATCCCTCTAAATTTTTGGTTCAATTTTGGGCAAAACTCATCGGAAAAAAATTCTGAAACAAGAATAAAAACGCAGGATGTTTAAACTATGTCATTGGTATTTGTTGTATTGACTTCATTTTGAATTTTCTTAAGTGGACGTACATGGGTACATCCATGGCCACTATTCTCACCTTTTTCTCTAGTAAATTGTAACAATGAACATTGCATTAATTATAAAACTTGCCAAGAGGTTTTGATAGACAATTAATAGTATTAAGATTTCTTATCTAATAATACTTCATAAAAAAGCAACTCATATTCACATTAGAGGAAGACATTTGTCATTAGTAGAAGACTTGTCTCATGTTTATTAGAATTGTGTGCACGAAGACACTGATAAGTTGTTTTTGGAACCAAGGTAATTATATAGGATTTATGAAGACTTCTTCACTTCAAATTAAATAAGTTGTTGAAAGGATACCAATATGTACCAAAAGATGTCATTAAATGCAACATGCGATTAATAACATGTAGACATTAAGGATTCTCTAGTGCAAGAAACTAATATGAAATTTGCACAAATTAGATTTAAACTCTTGATGAATATTTGTCTAATTTCTTATATTGAACATGTACAAGCAAAGCTATGATTGTCCAAATATTGGTGGTAAATGGACATGCTTAATTGTGCCTTCATCATTTCATAACATATGAGAAATTGATAAATACAATATTTATGCTATTATGTAATGTTCAATTATTCAAATGAATTTGACCATTCTTTGATTTGGTCTTTAGAGATTAATCATTTTATTCATTTTTGTAATGTAATTTTAGTTATATTTATAAACTTTATCATTTATAATGAATGACAAAGACGCCCTAAAACAAGTTTAAAGTAATTACTCTTTAACCATAATAAATATGTTAAAATAAAGGTAAATAAATATGTTAAAATAAAAGTAAATAGAAAATATTATTTCAAAAGATTATTTTTTATTTAATATTGTAACTTGAACTAATTTAAAAACACAGTTATAAGTTATTTAAAAAAAATGGTAAACAAGAATATACAAGTTCAAGTAGTTTCCATCTTTCACAAAAATAAAAATATGTTAAAAAAAATAAATAGAAAATGTTCATTCAAATAATTTTTTTCTTTTAATATTATAGTTTAAACTATTTAAAAAAATTGTGAATTATTTTTGAGTTAAGTTTTATCTAATTTAAATTACATAAAACAATTACTCAATTTTATATCTATTTCATAAAACACAAATTTTATTAAAATCATATAATTTATTAAATAAAATTATTTAAATATATTTCCATTAAAAAAATACTCAGTCTATTTTAATTGATGAACATAGAAAACTTAATTAAACAGACAAATATTTTCACACTTGAAATATGATGGTTCAATACTTCGATATGAGGAAGAAATACTTGGATGTGCTAAACGCTTTTGTTGAGTGTCCTATATTGTCTTTATTCGGTTTTAAGATGGGCATATTCGCAATTCAACAATTTTTATGCACTCTGTCGAGATATTCATTATTGTACAACAGGGTAATTTTTGCATTATCAAAAAGAATCAGTCACATGAATTCGTACATGAAAGAGTGGCATAGGCATCAGGGATGTACCAAGAAAAATTATTCAGGGATGCACTCAGAAAAATTATTGACTTGAGGAAACCTTTGTCCGCCTCCCATTTCAAGCTGCATATCCACATCACATGTATACTTCATCTTCCATCACCTAACAGTCTTGACTCTTCATCTACTTGAT
>ML782162.1:380918-393848 GCA_009831015.1 Picea engelmannii
CCACCCCCACCCCCACCCTAATATTATGTTTTCTCTATTAATCCATATTATGAGGGTGGGAGTGGGATTAATAGAGAAAACATATTATATTATGTTTTCTCTAGTAATCCCCCCCACCCTCATATTATTGTGTTTTCTCTATTAATCCCCCCACCCTCATATACGAGTGGGGACTCTCATATATGAGTGGGGATGGGGGGGTTAATAGAGAAAACATAACATGATATTGTGTTTTCTCTATTAATCCCCCCCACCCCGATATATGAGGGTCGGGGAGATTATTAGAGAAAACATAATATTATATTATGTTTTCTCTATTAATTCCCCTCATCCCCACCCTCACTCTCATATATTCAAATGAGGGTCGGGGTAGGGGGATTAATATAGAAAACATATAATAATATTATTAATATTATGTCTTCTCTATTAATCCCCCTGACCCCCACCCATATATGAGGGTGGGTTTGGGGGTGTGGGGGATTAATAGAGAAAACTTAATTTTATTATATTCTTTCTATATTAATACCCCCCACCCCATCCTCATATGAGGGTGGGGTCGGGGGTATTAATATAGAAAATATATAATAATATTAAGTTTTCTCTATTAACCCCCAACCCAACCCTCTCTCATATATGAGGGTGGGGTAGGGGGTATTAATATAGAAAACATATAATAATATTATGTTTTCTCTATTAATCCCGACATCCCCAACCCCACCCTCATATATGAGGGTGAAGGTGAAGGTGAGGGTGAGGGTGGGGGTGAGGGGTAGATTATTTTAATAATGGATATTGTAGAGTATTTCAAACTCTTTCATAAGGCCAAATACATAGAGACTTAAACAATCTTAATTAATATGTCACTGAGAACAAAACTTGTCCGTCGAGATATATTTCAAAACTTTTTCTCTCTTAACACTAGCCTGTAATCTTTACATACAAACTTCCCAAAAAAATTCAGCTCTAGTATTCCTCAAAAGTATACATATGGTCTTTTTCCAATATGATTGAGAGACATGTAAGTTTCATGGATCGTTGTTCCATAATTTCACATAAAGTGAAGAAATTGAAACAAGGGTTCATCAAAATAAGAAGAAGATTGTACTTGAGAGGATTCAAGTATTTTCCAAGTGCGCTCTTGTAGCTTTAGTCCTTCTTTGGAAAGCTTTTATGCTTTTGTGTTTTTTTCCTTGTAGACATGAGCAAAAGAGAGATGAGAAGGTTGATTGCGTATTCTTGATATCAAGAAATAATGGCTGCAAAGTGAAATTTATCAAGGTGAAGTCTCATTTCATCCATTGAATGAATAAAAGTGAGTGTCCAAAAATATGAATTTGTGTAACTTCTCTTTCCCCGACCATCATAAGAACCAGTTTGAGAGCCATAAGTTCATAGAAATTGTTTGTTGTAGGACCATTTCCATCTTTGAAGGAGATGGTACTAAGGGATAGGAATATAATTCCCTTGGCCCCACCTTTGGGAGTACCTTGTGAGGCTCCATCAAAGAAATCCTAGGGGATTTCTTTGTTTATGTTATCCATTGAAACTTGATTGTGAGGAAAATAGAAAGAAATTTGAGGAAAAACATAGAGGATGTTGAGACTTTCTGTGGCACATTTAAGAGGATGGGTGTCCACATCCTGGAAATGTTTGGTGTTTTTCACCAGGAAGATTCCCCAAGAATGAGTGAGAGGGAGGGATTTGTGCTTCTTTGTATCCTTGTTTTGATGCCATATTTTGAAATCTTCTTCAGTGATGTACCCTTCCGAAGTATTATGGAGACTTATTGGTCCTTCCATATCTTTCTAGATTTTTTTTGAGTATGGGAAAGAGATGATGATATGGAAATTGGTTTCTAAATCAACTTTACAAAGACGACATCTACCAAGTCCTTCAAAGATTCTTTTATGCAAAAATGTTCCAAGTTAGAGCCTTGTTGTTTAGAAGGAGCCACATAAAAATTTTAGATTTAGGAGGACATTTAAATTTCCATATTGGCTCCCCCCACCAAATTGGTTGGTTTTCATTTCCTTATGATGCAAATACCTTGTATCCAACCTTTCGTTCATAATCCCTAGAGGGGTTCAACGACCAAATAATCTCATATTCCTATTCACTTATTTTGATAAAGCATTTTTTGAGGCTCTCAGTATAGGCCTTCCAACTATCTACATACTCTTTCCTGAGATCCAATTCCCTCCAAGTGAGTCATTTTTCTTGTATGTTATTTGCAAGGGGTCCCCTTATTTTATGCCTTAGAGTATGGAACCCTCTTAACTTGAGATCATGAATGATAGGAGACGGATATTTGTAGGAGTATTTGTTTCCAATCCACAAATATACTCCTACCTAAACTATGTCTCCCTTTCCAATCCACCGAAACAACCATTTCCCAATCAAAGGGAAATTCAAGTTAGTTTCTTTCCAATTGATGAAGAAATTCAATGATTTTTTGGTGAGAGTCCTTACCCAGTCTTCAATGGAGTTTGAGGATAGGTATTTTTTATTTATGAATGTACCCATAGACCAATAAGTTGCAGAAGCCACCAAATGTTTTTGCAGCAAATGCTTTGAGGACATGAAAATATTTTTGAGTCCCTACCACCTTGACATTTGGGAATTTCATTTTTTCTCTAGGGGACCAAAGTTATTCCTCTCTTCTCTCTTGTCCGAGACAAAATGAACTGATAACATAACTGTATGATCCATTATAGGATACCTTTTTGGATCTAGGCAAGGGACATTTAGTAGACTAAGATAGCCTTGAGGACAAATTTAAGAAGAACCAACCTTCTACCATAGGAGAGCCATATTTTGCACTAGTTATTGATCTTTTTTTCAATCTTATCCAAGCAATGTAATATGAGAATTGTATATATGAATTTAACAAATAAAATGTGATGCTAGTTACTAGGGGACATGGACAACGATGGGGGTTGATTAATCTACAAGAGAAGGGAGGGATTAAGACAATGTCTAAGAGAGGGGCTCAAGGGGGGAAATTACCTATGTATATTAATTCAAACCCACTTCCTAAAATTATTGTTGGTGTATGAACCTTCTAATTTATGATTGAGTGTTTCCAATTCCAATCATTGAACACATGTAAGAGGGTGGGTGTGAGAAGTCACATCCCATAGTTATTGGGAGCATGGGGATATAGTACAACTAGTTTGGGGAAGAGTGTAAGTCAAGAAAGCAAGAAAAGAAAGGAAAATTATATGGGCAGAGGGCATTCTTTAGATACTCATGTGTTTGCATTGATCTAGGTGGATCTGAGAATGCTCAAAATTTTATTGTCTCAAATGCTCTTGAAAGTGACTTCATTGCATATAGCTTGGCGAGAGCTTTCCAATGGTACAAAAATCACCTCAAACTGAGTTCGTATGAGAACAATATGGCCCCTCAAAGTTTTGGTCAAGTAGGTCAAAATTCAAAAGGGGTTGCCACATGAAACCACTAGAAGGGTGACACATAGCACATCCATACATGTCTGTACAAGTCCATACAACACTGACATGACAACACCACAGGGCGACATGTGGCATATTGTACAACTAAGTTGGCAAGGTGAAAAGGAAACCGTACTGTCTAGGTGGAATAACCAGGTCTCGACATGTGGCATGCTCGTATAGGTAAAAGTGGGCCAATGAGAGACTTCCACATGGTAGTATCATATTGGCCCTTTCTGGGCATGGTTCATCAAAATTTTATGGGTCGATCGGAATTGAACCCCCGATCTCACACATACAAATCTAATGAATTACCAATACGCCAAGGATTGTAACTTAATATTCACATGGCATATAATATATTTAGGTTTATTTTAAAATTTGATCATTGGGAAAAGGGGGTCGAGGGATAGTATCGACCCATATTTTATACCATATCCAATGTAACTGAATATCAACATTCATGGGTAGCTAACGACAAATATGCCATTGATTTAACAAAAAAACATATATATAATGTATATAGTTGCATAAGCACCAAAGGAGGAGAGGTCTACAGGTTTGAACCTGCGACCTCCTCCCAACTATACCAACTCCCTAACCATTGTGCCAAAGGTGCCCATTAATTTAGGGTGCCAACAAATTACATTAAAATTTTTCCAAATATTTTGGTTGCCAGTTAAGGCCCATGCCCTATTTAAGTTGGCGCCTAGATTAAGGCAAGGTACAGAATGACACAAAGTATGGATTTAGAAATGCATGCCAAAACTATGCATATGTGCATAAAAGTTCATGCTTTAAGGTTATCTAGAAGTTGAGTTTGCACCATAATGCGTGCCAAAGGGTTCCTTGATGAAACTATAGGGTGTTTGTACTCGTTTTTCTCATAATTTCGAGAGGAATTCAATGGTGCACTTTGTTTCTCAATTTGAGCAACATTTTAAAATGTCATTGTAAAAAAAACAAACATTTGAGCATTAATGAAGCAGTCTCGCTTGGAAGCTGACCTAGATACGTAGCCCAAATTGGGTGAACTACGTTAACAAACTTGTGTATGTGTTTTATTATTGTTGTTCCATTTATCTCAGTTATCTTGCAAGCTATTTATCATTGAAGTGGATTTGGATAGATAAATAAATTCATATTATTTGTAAACAATCAAATTAAATTTCAAATCAAGTTGGATGTTTATGTGTATTTAAGAATAAATTAACATCTAGGTATTTTCAGATCAAGTTGGTATCAAAGCCAAGTTTTTGACAAGTGTTTGCAAGTGAATTATTACAAGATACATATTCAAGCTTGGTAAAGGAAATCTTGCAGGTTATAAACTAGAGATTCAAAAAATATTTTCTAAAAGAGAGATTGTTTCTAAAGGAAAGGAAGGTGAACATCCTCCCATGAGACCCGAGGAAGGAGAGAAATTGTTTCTAAAGGAAAGGAAGGATAAGATCCTCCCATGAGACCCGAGGAAGTTATGGCTTCACTTCATTCCATGAGGGAAATAATATATGACTTGTATCGAAGAATTCACAAGACTGGAGATGGGGAATATTTGGTAAAAGTTGAAGGAGGAGGTGAAGGTGGAGGACCTGCAGAAACCTATTCACTATCATCCTTGTCGTCATATACCAGTGGAGAAGGTGAGAATTCTTCTCATAGGAAGAAGTTTTCACATGCTCATAATTTACCTTTATAAAAATTAGATGTAAAGTTTGAACTGTCGATTTATGATGGAGAATTAAATGCAGAGAAGTTGAACATTTGTATCAAAAAAATTGAAGTATATTGTAGGGTATAGAAAATTGTGGATTTCACTACAAAGATACAGTTGGCTACTTTTTGTCTGGGTGACACAACCTTGATATGGTGGGAGAGTAAGACACAAGTTGATCTTGTTCAACGGGGTAAATTAATTTCTTCTTGGGATGAATTTACTATTGCAATAAGAAAAAAAAATTATCCATTGGATTACATGAAAATTGACATAATAGATTGGCAACAAATCATACAAGGAAAAGGGAAAAATGTTCAAGTATACACACATGAATTTAAGAATAAATCATTATCTTTAGGAATTTCGTTATATACTCAAGAAACTCTTCTAAAATATCTTGGTGGTATGCATTAATATCTTCAACAAACTATATTGATTTAAACCCTACTAATATTGATTAAGTATCATTAAAATATACTCATCTAGAATCTAGCAAGGGAAAGCATGTGATCGAGGATAAGAAGCCACACAAGTTCAAGAAGAAGTCGAAAGGAAAATGCATGTGTAAGAAATAAGCTATAGTAAAGAAAGGTGACGAGAAGCCTACATGTTCTCACTATAATAGAAAGGGACATGAGGAGGCACAATATTGGAAGATGCATCTAGAGTTGCGACCAAAGAAGTTCCAAGATAAGGGGAAACAAAATATTGTTGCATCAGCTTGACATGATCTTTGATCAGATTCAAGAGATGAAACTAAGATCATGGAAATGGGAAGAAAAGGTATATCTACTATTAATTCCAATTCTTAAGTTAAATATGCTAAATTGGAATGTGTTCCTAATCAAAAAAAGTGAAGTGAGCTTTTCCATGTCAGAGTAATAGTGAATCATACATGAATTGATACTTTCTTTGATAGTGGATCTTAAGTTAACTTAATATATGAAGCAATTGTTAAGAAGTTAGGTTTAAATACTACGCCTCATGTTAAACCATATCCATTAGGTTGGGTGTGTGAGGATGATACGTTGCAAGTAACAAAACTGTGTAAAATCATATTTGCAATTACTGCCAAATTCTTTTATGAGGTTGAGTTAGATGTTGTGCCACTTGACATTTGTGAAATAGTCTTGGGTAGTCCATATCTATTTGACAGGAAAGATATATTTTCTTGTGAAGAGAAAAAATATCACCTTTTTAAGGATGAGATTGAATATATTTTCAGAGCTCATCGTATTAAAACTAATATTTATTTATTGGGCATAGGACAAATGAAGAAACTTGTAAATGCTAGTAAACGTTTTGTTCTCATGATGGTGAAGAAAAAAGAGGAAGATATATCGAATGCTTTTTCAGGTTGTGATCAAGATCATAAACATGAATTGGTAAAGATAATTTACAACTTTGATGAGTTATTTCAAAAACCTATAGGGTCTCCTCCTGAGAGGGAGGTTGAACATGAAATTCATTTTCAGCAGGAAGCTCCTCTTCCTAACATTGGTGTGAAACAAGTTTTTCAATGGGGAGGAAAGTAACAGAAATCCTTCAAAACGTTGAAGGAAAAAATAAGCATCACACTAGTTTTTTATCTTCCAAATTTGGAACAACCATTTGAGATTCAAACCGATGCAAGTGGATATGCCATGGGAGCAGTTGTTATAGAATATTTCCCCTATGGAAAGGTGAAATACCCCTTGGATATCTAGACACCTATTGACCAAGATAGAAAAATAGACAAATGGACACTAACATTCCTTTAGATATATTCTTTATGTCTATGGATAGATAATATATAAGAAATAAGTGTTACTTACTGATTTTCCAACGGTTGTCCTCGATATTCTTCAGTCTTTAGCCTTGTTGTCTTAGCTCCTATCGCACTGAAGCAAGTCTGGAAGGAACAAAAAAAAACCTTCTACTTCTACAATATATCGATATATAAGAAAAAAATATATCTATATGTATATACATGTATAGACAACAATATGAAGTAAATAGGCCAAGTTATATTAATGGAGAAACATGGTGAAGTAATTACAAACCAGCATAGACGTTGCAACATTTCCTCCAAGATCTACAATCCAACCCTTGCTCGAATTTATCAGGATCAGAATGATGATTATTTTAATGGAGTCTTCTCACGAGATCAAAGGTTTGACACTCTAAAATTCTTTCCCCCCATTTTTTCACCTTGGAATGCCATCATTATATAGGATTTGGAGGCTTAACCATGATGGAAGAAATCACTCACTAGATCCACTAAATTGGGATCTTCAAGATATTTTGGCAGAAATATCTCTCAAGGATTTTTAGGGAGAAAATATCTCTAAAGGATTTTAGGGAAGAAATATCTCTCAAGGTCCATCAAATTAGGATATTGGTTTGAGAAAATCTCTCAACCATCCATGAGATTCTCAACTTCTCCTTGATATTAGGAAACTAAATGTGAGGTGGATTCTCACACTAAATTAATTTCCTTTTTTCAATAAAAATGAATAATACATGTGCATACAGTATTTTGACCTTCATATGATAAATTTCTCTCCTAACATATCTAGGGATTATGAAAAACACTCCCTCGCTAAAGTGTGGCAAGTACACACTTAGTAGTGTGAGAATTTGGTGTGTAACAACAGTCTTGATACAACGAGGTAAACCTATATGTTATCATTTTGAGACTTTTACTCAAGTAGTAATTAACTATCCAACATATGACAATGAATTATATGTGTTGTTACAAAGTGTGAAAACATGGAAGCATTACTTAATGGGAAAGGAAACAATATTTCATACACATCATCAACCATTACAATATTTGCAATCACCGACCAAGCTACAAAATTCATGACACTTTAGGTGTATGAGTTTCTTACAAAAATTTAATTTGGTTATTAAGTATAAGAAATGTATTCATAATAAAGTTGTTGATATGTTGTCAAGACCAATAGTCAATGCATATACAATATTAAATCGTAATTCTTTAGCTCATGAAATTTTTGTTGAACAATATGCTAGAGATGATGATTTTAAATATGTATATGAAGCACCAACTCATGGAAGACAAAAGGAATAGTTGAATTATCACTTTCATGATAATTTATTATATCATCTTGGAAAACTTTGTATACCCAGAGATAAAAGAGAAAATGTAATCAAAGAAGCTCATACATCTCTCATTTTTTGTCATTTCAGAGTAGGTAATATAATAACACAATTGAAAACATATTGTTATTAGCGTCAAATGAATGAGACAATTTCCAAGTATATAAAAGGGTGTGTTATGTGTGCCACAAACAAGCCTAACAATAGAAATTTGGGATTATATACGCCACTTCCACCCCCTTCTCAACCATGGAAAAGTGTGTCCATGAATTTTGTAGGGAGTTTGACGATGTCTAGAGAAGGTCATGATTATTTGTATGTCATGGTGAAAATGTTAAGTAAGATGTGTATTTTAATGGCATGCAAGAAACAAGTCACAACTGAACAGAAAACACAATTGTTCTTTACAAATGTATGGGTTCATTTTAGGCTTTCTACATCTATTATATCTGATCGAGACTCTTGATTTCTTGGAAAGTTTTGGTCTATTTTATGGGATATAATTGACACTCAGTTAAAGAAGATCACAACTTTTCATCCATAGACAGATGGAAAAACATACTAGTGGTACATTTGTTACGTGGATACTACAGTAAACATCCTAATTTATGGGATAAACGGTTGCACTATGTACAACGTGCCTATAATCATTCCATGCTTTCTT
The DNA here is from genome assembly GCA_009831015.1 of Picea engelmannii. Taxonomy (NCBI): domain Eukaryota; kingdom Viridiplantae; phylum Streptophyta; class Pinopsida; order Pinales; family Pinaceae; genus Picea; species Picea engelmannii. Next base: position 389,854 of record ML782162.1, read on the forward strand.
CTACTTAGAGAAATCCTTTTGAAGTATGTTTTGAGTACTTACCTAAATCACATATAGATCTTTGTTTTGAAGAAGAAAATAAAGAGGATGGATATAATGATATAGATAAAATTGAAAGCTTCATTTAGAGGATCCAGTAGGTACATCAAGAAGTACAAGAACAATTGGAGATAATCTGAGCCAAGTACAAGGTGGGTAATGAAAAACATTGATTTGATCATAAATTCCAAGGTGGTGATCAAGTATTTGTACATACCAGCAAGGACAGAATGAAGTGTTAAGGTACAAATCTCAAGCCAATCTGATATGGTCCATTCAAGATCTTGGAGAAGATTGGTACCAATGAATTTCATTTAGATCTACCATCTTATATATAAATGTATTCAGTGGTGAATGTTGAGAATTTGAAACTTTATGAGCCTCCTATGATTATGGAAGAAGATGAAAATGTTCAAGTTTTGACAATCAATGATTTTGCTCCAGAGTAATTAGACAAGCTACATGAATATTTTATTCTTAACAGAAGATTGAAGACTTCATAGTGAGGGGATGTGGAATATCTTTGAGCTGGTATTAAAGGGTTAAAACCAAGAAAAACAAAGTGGATCGAGATCAAGAAGGTGAGGGAGCTTTACCCTCACTTAGTTGTTGAGTAATAAATAATTTTGGTGGTCCAAAAGGATTCTAATGGGGAGGAATGATCTAGGTGGATCTGATAATGCTCAAATTTTTATCATATCAAATTCTCTTTAAAATGAATTCATTGCGTATATCTTGGTGAGAGATTTACAATGGTGCAAAAAGTGCTTCAAACAGAGTTCGTATGAGAACATTATGGCCTCTCAACATTTTGGTCAAATAGGTCAAAAGTCAAAAGGGGGTGCAAAGTGGCACCATTGGAAGGGTGATACATGTCACATATGTACACATTTGTACATTTCCATCCAGTGTTGATGTGGAAGAACCATAGGGTGACATGTGGTAGATCATACAAATGAGTTGGCAAGGTGACAAGGAAATCGTACAACCTAGGTAGACCAACTAGGTCTCGACACGTGGCATATTCGTATAAGTACAAGTGGACCAAGGAGATATTTTGACATGGCAGTCTCCCATTGTCCCTTTATGGGTATGGTTCATCAAAAATTTATGGGTCAACCAGAGTCAAACCCTCCTTCTCACGCATACAAATATGTGGCAGTCTCACATTGGCCCTTTATGGGTATGGTTCATCAAAATTTTATGGTTCAACCATATTTGAATCCCCATTCTCACGCATACAAATATAATGACTTATCAATACTCCAAGGGTTGTGACTTAATAGTCACATGGTATATAATATATTTAAGTTTGTTTTGAAATTTGATTGGAAGGAAAAGGGGGTCGAGGGATAGTCCTGACCCATAGTTTATATCATATCCAATGTAACCGGGTACTAACATTCATGGGGAGATAACAAAAACTATGCCACCGATTTAACAAAAAAACATATATATAATGTATATAGTTGCATAAAGCGCCAAAGGAGGAGAGGTTCACGAGTTTGAACCCATGACCTCCTCCCAAATATACTAATGCCCTAATCATTGCGCCAAAGGAACCTATTAATTTGGGGTGACAACAAATTAAATTAAAAGTTTTCCAAATATTTTGGTTGTGAGTTAAGGCCAACTCCATATATAAGATGGCGCCTAGATCAAGGCAAGGTACAGATTGAAACAAAGTATGGATTTATAAATGTGTGCCTAAGATATGCATATCTGCATCGAATTTTGTGTCGTAAGGTTATCTAGACTTTGAGTTTGCACTGTAATGCATGTCAAAGGGTTCCTTGACAAAAGTATAAGGTGTTTATACTCATTTTTCTTATATTTTGATAGGAATTCAATGGTGCACTATGTTTCTCAGTTTTAGCAACATGTAAAAATGTCATTGTAAAAACACAAGCATTTGAGCATTAATAAAGCGCTCTCTATTGCAAGTGGACCCAAAGACGTAGCCCAAATTGGGTGAACTCCGTTAACAAACTTATGTATGTGTTTTATTATTGTTGTTATATTTCCCTTAGTTATATTGCAAGTTATTTATCATTGAAGTGGATTTGGATAGATAAGTAAATTCATATTGTTTGTAAACAATCAAATTAAATTTCGAATCAAGTTGGATCTTTATGTGTATTTAAGAATAAATTAACATCTAAGGATTTTCAGATCAAGTTGGTATCAGAGCCAGGTTTTTGACAAGTGTTTGCAAGTGAATGATTACAAGGTCTAGAATCAATCTTCATAAAAGAAAAGTTGCAAGTTAGAAATCGGATATTCAAAGGAGATTTCATAAGAGAGAGATAGTTTCTAAATGAAAGGAAGGAGTATATCCTCCCATGAGACCTGAGGAAGTTATGGCTACACTTTGTTCCATGCGGGAAATAATAGATGACTTGTATCAAAGAATTCACAATACTGGAGACAAAGAATCTTCGGTAAAAGATGAAGGAGGAGGTGAAGGTGGAAGACCTACAGAAGCCTCTTCACCATCATCGTCAACATCATCTACCAATGGATAAAATGAACATTCTTCTCATAAGATGAATCCCTCTAAGAAGTCTTCACATGCTCATAATTTTCCTTTATTAAAATTAGATGTAAAGTTTAAACTGTCAATTTATGATGGATAATTGAATGTAGAGAAGTTGGAAAATTGGATCAAATATATTGAAGTATATTGCAAGGTAAAAAATATTATGGATGACACTACAAAGATATTGTTGGATACTCTTCGTCTGGGAGGCACAACCTTGATATGGTGGGTGAGTAAGACACAATTTGATATTTTTCAACAGGGTAAAGTAATTTCTTTTTGGGATGAATTTACTGTTGCAATAAGAAAACAATTTTATCCATTTTTTTATGTGCAAACTACCGTAATAGATTGGAAACATCTCATAGAAGGAAAAGGGAAAAATGTTCAAGTATATACACAAGAATTTTGATAAGGAAGCATTATCTTTAGGAATTCTTCTATATACTGAAGAAATGCTTATAAAATATATTGTTGGTATGCATGCATATATTCGACACACTATATTGATGTTTATCCCTACTAATATTGATGAAGTATCAATACAAACTACTCATCTGGAAGCTACAAGGGGAAAGCATGTGATCGAGGATAAGAAGCCACACAAGTTCTAGAAGAATTCAAAAGGAAAACGAAAGAGTAAGAAATCAACTATGGTAAAGAAAGGTGAAATGCATCCTACATCTTCTCACTGCAAGAGAAAGGGACATGAGGAGGCACAATGTTGGAAGATGCATCTATAGTTGCAACTAAATAAGTTCCAGGATAAGGGGAAACACAATATTGTTTCATCAGCTCAACAGGATATGGGATCAAATTCAGGAGATGAAACTAAGATCATGGCAATGGGAAGCAAAGGTATATCTACTATTAGTTCCATTTCTTTTGTTCAATCTTCTAAATTGGAAATTGCTCCTAATCAAAAGAAGCGAAGTGAGATTTTCCATGTCAGAATAATATTGAAGCATACAAAAATTGATACATTGTTTGATAGTGGATCTCAAGTTAACTTAATATATGCAACAATTGTTAAGAATCTTGGTTTAAAGACTATGCCTCATTTGAAACCATATCCAATAGGTTGGGTGTATGAGGATGCTAAGTTGCAAGTAACAAAACAGTGTAAAATCGGATTTGCAATTACTGCCAAATTCTTTGATGAGGTTGAGTTAGATGTTGTGCCACTTAACATTTGCAGCATATTCTTGGGTAGTCCATATCTATTTGACAATAAATCTATATTTTTTCATGAAGAGAACAAATATCACCTTTTCAAGGATGGGATTGAATACATCATCAAAGATCATCGTATTGAAACTAATATTTATTTAGTGGGAACATGACAAATGAATACACTCGTAAATTCTAGTAAATCTTTTGTTCTAATGATGGTGAAGCAAAAATATGAATATATATC
>ML782162.1:394478-408044 GCA_009831015.1 Picea engelmannii
CAAAGAAGCTGAGACATCTCTCATTTCTGGTCATTTCGGGGTAGGTAAGACATTAGCATAGTTGCAAATATATTGTTATTGTCCTTGAATGAATGAGAAAATTTTCAAGTATATAAAAGGGTGTGTTATGTGTGCCACAAGTAATCCTAAAAATAGAAAGTTGGGATTATATACACCACTTACAATACCTTATCAACCATGGGATAGCGTGTACATGGATTTTGTAGGGGGTTTTCCAATGTCCAGAGCAAGTCATGATTATTTATATGTCATGGTGGACAGGTTCAAGAAGATGTGTATTTTAATGATATGCAAGAAACAATTCACAACTGAATAGACAACACAATTGTTATTTACAAATGTATGGGTTCATTTCTGGCTACCTACATCTATTATATCTTATCGAGACTCAATTTTTGGGAAATTTGTGGTCTAGTTTATGAGAGATAATTGGCACTAACTTAAAGAAGAGAACAAATTTTCGGCCATAGACATATGGACAAATAGAGGTGGTAAATAGAATGGTGGTACATGTTTTATGAGGATACTGTAGTAAATATCCTAAGTTATTGGATGAACAATTGCACTCTGTACAATATGCATATAATCGTGCCATGCATTATTCTACTCAAAGAACTCCTTTTGAGGTATGTTTGGGGTACTTTCATAAATCACCTATGGAGTTTTCTTTCACAAAAGTAAATAAAGAGGATGGATAGAATGATACAGGTAAAGTTGAAAGGTTCATTCATAGGATCCAACAGGTACATCAAGTTGTACATGAACAATTGGAGATAAACCAAGCCAAGTACAAGGCGAGGCATGACAAACATCTGCTTGATCATCAATTTCAATTTGTTGATCAAGTATGGTTACATATAAGCAAAGACAAAATGAAGGTTGAAGGTAAAATATCAATCCAATCCGGTATGGTCCATTCACGATCTTGGAGAAGATTGGTACTAATTCATTTCATTTAGATATACCATCTTATATGAAAATGTATTCAGTGGTGAATTTTGAGAATTTGAAACTTTATGAGCCTCCTATGATTATGGATAAATATAAAAAATTTCAAGTTCCGACAATGAATGATTTTTCTCCAAAGTACTTAGACAAGCTACATGAAGATGTTACTATTGACAAAAGCATCAAGAATTCATAGTGAGGTGATGCAGAATATCTTCGAGTTGGTATTAAAGGGGTAAAACCAATAAAATCAAAGTGGATCAAGATCAGGAAGGTGAGGGAGCTTTACCCTCACTTATTTGTTCAGTAATCAATATTTTTGGTGGTCCAAAGGGATTCCAATGGGGAGGAATGATCCAGGTGGATCTGAGAAATTTGATCATCTCAAATTCTATTGAAAATGACTTCATTGTGTATAGATCGACAAGAGATTTCCAACGATGCAAAAATCACCTCAAGCGGAGTTTGTATGAGAAATTTATGGCCCCTCAAAATTTTGGTCAAACAATTCGAAAGTCAAAAGGGGGTGCAACGTGGCACCACTGGAAGGGTGCCACGTGGCACATACGTACATGTCCATGCAACGCTGACATGGAAACACCACATGGTGACACATGGAATATCGTACAACTAAGTCAGCAAGGTGACAAGGTAATTGTAAAATCCAAGTGGACCAAGAAGGTCTCGAAATGTGGCCTATTCATATAGGTACAAGTGGACCAATGAGAGACTACCACATGACAGTTTCCCATTGGCTCATTATGGGTATAGTTCATCAAAATTTTATGTTTCGGCCAGAGTCAAACCCTCAATCTCATGCATACAAATCTAATGACTTACCAATATGCCAAGGGTTGTGACTAAATAGTCACATGGTATATATTATATTTAAGTTTTTTTTTAAATTTGATCAGCGGGAAAATGGGGCTGAGGGCTAGTCTCGGCCCATAGTTTATACTATATCCAATGTAACCAAATACATACATTCGTGGGGAGCTAACGACAAAAATGCCATTGATTTAACAAAAAACCATATATATAATGTATATAGTTGCATAAAGCGATAAAGGAGGAGAGGTATGCTGGTTTGAACCCGTGACCTCCCCAAATGTACCAACACCCTAACTATTTTTCCAAAGGCGCCTATTAATTTAGGGTGCCAAAAAATTACATTAATAGTTTTCCAAAGTTTATGGTTTCCAGTTAAGGTCTACGCCCTATTTAAGCTGGTGCCCAGACCGAGGTAGGGTACACAGTGACACAAAGTATAGATTTATAAATGTGTTCTCAAGTTATGTATATGTGCATCGGAGTTCATTCTGTAAGGCTATATAGACTTTGAGTTTGCACTGTAATGCATACCAAAAGATTCCTTGACGAAAGCATAAGGTGTTTATACTCATTTTTTTTCAGAATTTTGAGAGGATTTCAATGGTGCACTCTGTTTTTTATTTTGATCAAAATGTAAAAAGGTCATTGTAAAAAAACAAGAATTTGAGCACTAATGACTCGGTCTCGATTGGAGGCAGACCTGAATACATAGACCAAATTTGGTGAACTCTATTAACAAACTTGTGTATGTGTTGTATTATTGTTGTTGTATTTTTATTAGTTGCCTTGCAAGTTATTTATCATTGAAGTGTATTTGGATAGACAAGTAAATTCATATTATTTGTAAATAGTCAAAACGATCATTTAAATTTCAAATCAAGTTGGATGTTTATGTGTATTTAATAATAAATTAACATCTAAGTATTTTTGGATCGTGCATGAACATGAAGAAGTGCATTGGAGCTAGAGCAACAATAGAGGGAAAATTATGTAGTGTTTTTGGAGCTATTGACTAAAGAAATAAGTTTTTCATGTTTATAGAAGAACATGTTTATCAATCCTGAAAAGTGAACTCCTATGAGAGTTTCACTGCAACAACAAGTTTTTTGTTATTGTTTTCCTGGTAGTTTTCCTAACAATGAGTTTCGCTTGAGTTCCTAGTAGTGATATTCCTAGTTACTTGTGCCAGAGAGACCCTGATAAATGAATGTGATTCCCAAGGGGATGAGAGCATTGAATGGGTATATTCATTGGGTTAGGCAGGTCGAGAGGAGTTGAGCTAGAGGAAATTTGAGATAGTTGTAAGAGAATGCTAGTGGGTTGTGGGATTATCTGTTTTGTGAGTGGATAGTGAGAAACACCATATTTTGTGGATTCCTAGCCCCATCTTAGGGGTGACATGCTATTGATATCTGGAAACAAAAGTCTATGGTTGGGTGGAACGTTTGTCCCAAGCAATTGGTTGCACAATTGTTCAGAAAGATAAGTGTTGTATATGTTTTTTGTGTTGCATTATGAGTTTTTATTGATGTGCATTAAGGTTTTATATGAGGATGGTTTTATATGTTTTTGTTTGAAGTTTATTAGTTTCATTCATATTTATTTTAGTATGTTTTAGTTGTATTTAAATAGATGATAGTAGAATGGTTAAATCTATGTGTATTTTTGTAGTTGGTAAGCTACATGATTAGTTAGCAGAACATTTTTATTTTTATGTGTATTCCACAAGTAATGTTCCTTGGTTAAGATGGGGAATATTACAGATTAGTATCAGAGATCAAGGTTCAACATTGATTTTGTATGGGCCTAGAACCATGTGAATTTGGTAGAAATTTGTTGTTGGAGAGTTTCACCTGTGACAGATTGGGAGGGGATGGTAAAACCTGAGTGAAATCCCTAAATTTCTAAGAGAATTTATATCGAAATTTCCCTCAAAACCATATAATAGGTCATCAAGGATGTAAATCTATATATTGCAGAGCTACATTTGACTTGGAAAGTCAAAATTTATGTTTTAATGGTGATGGTACGCAACCCTTCCCAACTCGTAGGTCGAAAGTCCACACACACATGATCTTTCCTCTTCCACTAGCCCGAAGAGATCCATGAGATGGCTCTTCTATTTCCCTTTCGGGAAATCTGCACCCACAAATAACTTCGAGAAATTCCCTCCTTTATACTTCAGGAGATTGGACTTCACACTTTCGCGAATCCTGATGTGAAGATTTCGGGACTTCACCCCACAGAACCCCGAAATGGTCAACGAAATTTGACTTCTTTGTCGATAGTACACCACCTGTCCGGCTCTACTGATTCCTATGGCCCACACACTCCTTTCACCCTTTGGGACTTCATGATTCGTGATTTTGCAAGTCCTAATGTAAATATTTCAGGACTTCAACTCACAAAACCACGAAATAGAAATCCACGGGTAAATCCAACGGCTCCTGTTGGCTTGAAATCTACGACTCTACTTCTCTTGAGCTTGAACCCCTCAAAACACTTGTCATAACTCCCCTGCTCCTTCGTGAGATCAAACAGCTCACGGGACTTCACAAATTATCCATAGAGAATTCTGATCGTCCGTCTCTTTCCTTCACAAAGGACTTATGCAACGTTTTACCAAGCGATCCTCCCACGGTACTCAACTACCTACGACAAAAACTTGCAATGCCTTCTCATTGCTCCAATGAACAAAATTCATGTGCTTCCTTTGACGACTGCAGAGACTCTATCCCTTCTAAGCTTTCTCCAACTCCGAGTCTTTCAGAAAACTCCTGCACGCATTCCTTGTGGCAGATCTTCAAACACTTCCAAGTGTTGAACTCCCTTCGAATCTGCGCACACCTGCAACAACAGTCTCTCAACAAGTCATTCAGGTTACAAAACCTAAAATTCTACTCGGCCTGTGCACACCTTGCACGGCTCTTGTGCCTAACTTCACTTCTGAGGAAATGAAAACAAAAGCTATCTTGTCTGAGATTTCAAAGACAAACCTCTGAACCCTTTGTCAACGCACTCCTTGCTGACAATTCAACTGCACTCCTTGCAAGAACTTTTGCTCAGATAGAGAAACAATTGAAACTCATTTTCCTTACTCTCTCTCTCAGATTTCAAACATTCAACAAGAAATCATTCATACATATCATAAAGCAACTGCATGACAGAAAGAGTAAAACCATGAACACACCATTTAGCATACCCATACAAGAAACAAACACAACGCCATGAATCTGAATTAAGACTTCTTCTATTAACTCACATCTTTGTACATGGGTGTTTTTCAAACACATTTTCTCTGTTCCAGCTCTGTATGCTCTTTTCCTGGTAATGTTCTTCACTATCTGTTCTATTCTATGTTACAATACACAATGAGGGTGTGTATACTATGTTTCCCTCTCTCATTCTAAACTATCTAATCTACGCATTAAATTCTATCTACTTGCATTAACTATCATAAATTCCTTCTACCTACTAAGGACGAGAGCAGATCGCTCAAGGTCCGTTTACATTTTACAAGTGTGCCTCCACTTGATGAATTCATTAATATTTCAAGACATTTTCAAAATTTGCACTGGGCACTTTTATAGTTGTCTTTTGCCTCCACGCTGGCTCGCTTGAGATGCTCCTTCATCATACTCCCTCTCTTGAAAATCTTCATGGGCTCCTGTCCATGACCTCTCGTACGGTGTGTCCATGCCTCTAGATCTCTACTTCGTTCTCCCAGCTGGCATCTTCAACTGGACGACCCTTCCACTTGACCAAATATTCAAAGTATTGCTTTCACTTGGTCTTCCTGCTAACCCTTTTGTCCAGTATGCGCTCCATCTACAGCTTTTCTGCAACTGGCATCTATTTTTTCCACTGAAACTTTGGTTGTTCATTTCCTGTCCCTGTTTCCTCAGCTTTATATGGGTACAAATCTGAGATATTGAATATCAGAGAAATTCCGATCCCATCGGGTAATTCAATTTCGTAAGCATTTGCCCCAAATTTCTTCAAGACCTTACATGGTCCGATTGTCTTCATCTTCAGTTTATTTTATGTTCCTCTCGAGAACCTATCCTTTCTCAAATGTGCTAGAATCAAATCACCAACCTCAAATTGAAGTTGTCTCCTGTGTTGATCTACTCTGCGCTTATATTCCTGGGTCGAACTCTGTAATCGCTCCTTCACCTGGCTGTGAAGTTCCTTCATCGCCTCTGCGAAATCTTCTGCACTAGCGCTCCTAGTTGCATTCTGTTATGAATCCCTCATCTCAAAAATTCCTCTCGGTTGCATGCCATAGACAATCTGAAATGGAATTTGCCCTATGCTTCTATTAACTGAGTCGTTATAAGAAAATTCCGCCTATGGTAATATGTTGTCCCACTCGCTGTGGTGTTCTGTCACCAGGATTCTAAGTAAGTCTCTCAGACTTTTGTTCACCACTTCTGTCTGTCCATCCATCTGAGGATGATAAGCCGAACTAAATGAAAAGTTAGTCCATAGCTTTTTCCATAAGGTCCTCCAAAAGTGTCCTACGAACTTAGTGTCTCGATCTGAAACTATGCTCCTTGGTAAGCCATGAAGTTGAATGACTTCTTTGAAAAACAAATTCGCAATGTGAGTTGCGTCAGTGGTTTTCTGACAAGGAATGAAGTGTGCCATCTTGGAAAATCTATCCACCAGCACAAAGATTGAGTCAAACCTTCTTTGTGTTCTTGGCAACCTTAATATGAAATCCATGCTAACTGCATCCCACGGTTTCTTAGGTATGGGTAATGGTTGATAAAAACCTGCATTTTTCCTCTTTCCCTTCGAATGCTGGAAAATTCTGCATCTGTCCACGAACCTTTTGACGTCTGCTTTCATTCCCGATCAAAAACATGACTCATTCAACTTTGCGAATGTCTTGTCGTGACCAAAGTGCCCGACCAATCCTCCATTGTGTTTCTCCTTCAATAAATTCTCCCTCATGGAGCATTTTGGAATACAAAGTTGATTACCTTTAAACAGTAATCCTTCCTGGATCATGTATTTTTTCCATTGGCTTCTATCTCTGAGAATTGGATTTTCAGTTGCTTCATACGCCTCCTTAAAATCTGGATCATCCCTGTACATGTCCCTGAGATCATCAAAACCCAATGTTTTGATTTTGAACTCCTGCAATAGAAAACACTCCCTGCTCAAAGCATCAACAACTTTATTAGCAGTACCAAAAATATGTTTAATCACAAAAGTGAAATTTTGCATATATTCAACCCATTTTAGATGTCTTTGATTCAACTTTTCCTATTGAGTCACAAACTGCAGTGCATGATTGTCACCGTATAAGACAAACTCTTTAGGAATTAAGTAATGTCTCCATTTCTTCAATGCCTGTATAATAGCATAGAACTCCTTATCATAAGTGGAATATTTGACTTTGGCTTCATTCAACTTCTCACTGAATTATGCTATCGGCCTGTCATCTTGACTCAAGACTTCCCTTATTGCAAATCCACTTGCATCGCATTTCACTTGAAATGTCTTCTGGAAATCAAGAAACACAAAAATTGGTTGTTCCGTAATTTTCTTCTTCAACAAATTGAATATTTTCTTAGCCTCTTCTGTCCAGTGAAAAGATTTATTTCTCTTATTCACTGTATCCATCATCGATGCACTAATTCCACTGAAATTCCTAATGAAATTATGGTAGAAACTAGCCAATCCATGAAAACTTCTCACCTCAAATATACTCTTCGGTGATGGCCAATTCTTGATCACCTCCACCTTATCTGGATCCATTCTCAACTTATCTGCAGAAATAAAGAACCCAAAATAAACGAGCTATGTCTTCATGAATGAGGACTTCCTCATGTTTATCAACAACTTCTCCTGCTGTAATATCTTCATCACTGTAACCAAATGTTTCAGGTGTTCAGTTGTTGTTTTGCTGAAAATTAATATGTCATCCAGATATACAATGACAAATTTTTCGATGAACTCCCTTAGGACTTCATTCATCAACCTCATGAAATTACTTGACGCATTTGTTAACCCAAATGACATAACTAGCCATTCATACAACCCTTCGTTGGTCTTGAAGGCTGTCTTCTACTCGTCACCTTCTCTCATGAGAATCTGATGATATCCACTCTTCAAATCAATCTTTGAAAAGAATTTTTCTCCACTCAAGCAATCCATCAGATCATCCATCCTTGGCAATGGAAATCTGTACCTGATGGTTATCTTGTTGATCTCCCTCGAGTCAGTACACATCCTCCAGCCTCCGTCTTTCTTCGGACTGAGTACTATCGAAACAACACATGGACTCAAGCTTTCCCTGACCAAAACTTTGTCCTATAAATCATGGACTTGTCTTTTGACCTCTTCATTCTCCTACGGCATCAATCTGTACGTGGCTTTGTTTGGCAAACTAGCTCCTAGTATGAGATCAATATGATGACTCACACTTCTGATCGGTGGCAACGAACAAGGTAGTTCGTCCACTACTATGTCAACAAAGTCTTCCAGTAGTTCCTGAACCTCTTCTGGTAAATCATCTACCCTTGTGTTGGTCAAAACAATCTTCGATTTCCTGACCAAAATGAATTGCAGTTCCTCCTTCTTCTTGACTTCAGTAAGAAGTTCCTTCCCACTCATGAGAAGTACAATGTTACTTACTTCAGGTTTCACCTCCTTATCCTTGATTGGAAGCAACATGTGAGTCCTCCCACTCTTCTCTAGGGTGTATGTGTTCATTCTCCTGTCATGAATCAAATTCCTGTCATATTTCCACGGTCTACCCAACAATAGATGACAAACATCCATGGGAATAACATCATAGAGTATCTTATCATTATATCCTCCTATCTTAAACTGAACTAAACATTGTTTAGTGACAGTTACCTGATGTCCTTTTTGTGGCCATGAAACTCTATATGGGCTTGGATGATCAATCGTCTCCAGCTCCAGATTTTCTACCATCTCCATTGAAACGAGATTGTCCATGCTACCACTGTCCACAATGACCTTGCATACCCTGTCCTTGGTCTTGCAAGCAGTTCGGAAAATTCTGTTTCTTTGGAATGAACTCTCCACCTCTTTCTCTGGTGTCAAAAGAGCTTTTCACATCATTAGTGATCTTCTGCCTTCAGCATCCTCTGCCTCAACATTTCTCCTCTGTGCTTCGGAAATGTGAGTCTCACCTCCTTCTTTATTTTTGTTTGGACACTCATAAGACTTGTGTCCGACCTTTCCACACATGAAGCATTTTATCACTCCACCTCTTCCTCTTCCTCTACCTCTAGTACAAGGAAAAATATTATTATCAGCATAATCTCATCTCTGTTCAGTATGTTTTCCTCTCTTATCAACATATTTCCCTCGCTGTGAGCTTCCACCTCTCTCAGTTCAAGTCTGAGGTTTCTTCTAGTCCTCCTTGGGTTTCTGATTTTTATCCTGGGCAACTGATTTTCCTTTGGGCTGACTTCGGCCTCGGCTTCTTTGACCCTGCTTTCGGCTCAACTTCTCTTCCGCCTTTAGAGCCATCTAATAAGCATCTTCCACCATTTGGATGGTCATCATGCTCATCTCATCCTGAATTTCATATCTCAGTCCATTCATGTACCTGGTAACTTTTTCATCATCACTTTCTCGATGACTTGCCCTGATGTTCAGCCTGTAGAATTCTTCAGTGTATTCTTTCACTGTTATCATCTTCTGTCTCAAGTTATGCATCCTTCAAAACAGAGTAATCTGATAATCTCTAGGGATTAATTTTTCCTTCATCTTCGCGATCATTCTATCCCATCTTTTGATCTTCTTCTTGCCTTTGCAGTGTATGTCAACTTGTAGTTCATCCCACCACAATGTTTCATGTCCCTTCAATCTTGTGACAACATGTTTGACCTTCTTGTCCTCTTCGACATCTTCATAGTCAAAATATGTGTCTAGAGCTCTAATCCGGTCTAGAAGCTCCTCTGCATCAACATTTCCCTCATAAAATGGAATGTCCATTTTCGCTCTTGCACCCATTCTTGCAATAGCCCTAATCAAATGTTCATTTGCTGCATCTTCGGCTGCAACTTCTTCCCCTTCATGTTCAGCCTCAATTTCACTCTCGGAATCATTAAGATCCCCAACACCGACTGTACGCCTCTGTGTTGTCTCCATGTCTTCAAGTCTGTCACGTAAATCACGCATCTCTCTCTCTCCATGGCTGGATCAGGCATCTGCCTACCCCTTCTTCTTGGTATTTCCCTCTCCTCTGGTGGATCGGGTGTTTGCTTGTCCCTTCTTCTCGGCAGCATGGTGAATTCTCCTTTTCTCTGTTATAGAAAGCAAAGAAACCTTTATGTGCTCTGATACCAAATGATGGTACACAACCCTTCCCAACCCGCAAGTCAGAAGTCCATGCACACAAGATCTTTCCTCTTCCACTAGCCCGAAGAGCTCTCGGAAATGGCTCTTCTATTTCCCTTTGCGAAATCTGCACCCATAAATAACTTCGAGAAATTCCCTCCTTTATACTTCGAGAAATCGGACTTCGCACTTTCACAAATCCCAATGCGAAGATTTCGGGACTTCACCCCACAAAACCCTGAAATGGTTAATGAAATTTGACTTCTTTGTCGATAGTACGCCACCTGTCCGACCCTACCGATTCCTATGGCCCACACACTCCTTTCATCCTTCGGAAATTCGTAATTCATGATTTCACGAGTCTTGATGTAAATTTTTCAGTACTTCAACTCACGAAACCCCGAAATAGAAATCCACGGGTAAATCCAACGGCTCCTGTTGGCTTGAAATCTACGGCTCTACTTCTCCTGAGATTGAACCCCTCAAAAACACTCGTCATAACTCCCCTGCTCCTTCATGAGATCTGACGGCTCACGAGACTTCGCGAATTCTCCACAAAGAATTCCGACCATTTGTCTCTTTCCTTCACAAAGGACTTCTACAACTTTTTACCAAGCGGTCCTCCCACGATACTCAACTACCTGGGACACAAACTTGCAACGCCTTCTCACTACTCCAATGCACAAACTTTATGTGCTTCCTTCGACGACTGTGGAGACTCTATCCCTTCTGAGCTTTTACCAACTTCGAGTCTTTCAGAAAACTCCTGCACGCACTCCTTGCAGAAGATCTTCAAACACTTCCAAGTGTTGAACTCCCATTGACTCTGCACACACCTACAACAGCAGTCTCTCAACAAGTCATTCAGGTTACAAATCCTGAAACTCTACTTGGCCTATGCACACCTTGCATGGATCTTGTGCCTAACTGCACTTTTGAGGAAATGAAAACAAAAGCTACCGTGTCTGAGCTTTCAGAGACAAACCTCTGAACCCTTTGTCAACACACTCCTTGTGGACAATTCAACTGCACTCCTTGTAGGAACTCTTGCTCAGATAGAGAAACAATTGAAACTCATTTCCCTTACTCTCTCTCTCAAATTTCAAACATTCAACAAGAAATCATTCATACATAGCATAAAAGAAATTGCATGACAGAAAGAGTAAAACCATGAACATACCATTTAGCATACCCATACAAGAAACAAACACAATGCCATGAATCTGAATTAAGACTTCTTCTATTAACTCAAATCTCTGTACATGGGTGTTTTTCAAACACAGTTTCTCTGTTCCAGCTCTGTATTCTCTTTTCCTGGTAATGTTCTTCACTATCTATTCTATTCTATGTTACAATACACAATGAGGGTGTCTATATTCCATTTCCCTCTCTCATTCTAAACTGTCTAATCTAAGGATTAAATTCTATCTACTTGCATTAACTATCATAAATGCCTTCTACCTACTAAGGATGAGAGCATATCGCTCAATGTTCGTTTACATTTTACAAGTGTGCCTCCACTTGATGACTTCATTAATGTTTCGAGAAATTTTCAAAATTTGCATTGGGTTCTTTTCCAGTTGTCTTTTGTCTCCGTGTTGGCTCACTTGAAATGCTCCTGCATTAAATGGCAACTAAAGAAGTTGAGGAAGTTGTATGGATTAATGATCGAGATAAATTTTTGGAGTTAGAAAAATGGATCAAATCAATTTTTGAAATCCATTCTCAAAGTTGGAAAAATGGATCAGATCGATAGTCGAGATCTCTTTTCAAAGTTTGGAAAAATGGACCAAATTGATGGTAGAGATCCATTTTTGAAGTTTGGAAAAATGGAGTAGATCGACAATCAACATCCATTTTTGGAGTTTGGAAAAATAGAGTAGATCGATAGTCGAAATATATTTTCAGAGGTTGAAGAATAGAGAAGATCAATGGTCAATACTCATTGACAAAGTTGCATGAAGTATGGTGAATCAATGGTCAAGATCATTTTGACTGGGAGATTGACGAACCAAATTTATCTTGGATTTTGGTTGAAAATTTCTAAGTGTTAGAGTTCAATTAAATTCATGACTGAATTTAGTTCACCAAGAAAAATTGTCAGTCGTTGATGGTTAGATTGGATAAATAAGAAAATTATTTCATTCACCCATGAGAAATTGTCAATCGTTGATAATCGAGCCGGAAAAATTGGAGAAGTGTTTTTTTAATCCAAAATTTTTTTTTGATCACTGAAGAAGGGTGAGAGGGGGAAGAGGTGTCATGCCACATAAACATCCATGTGTTGTGCCACATCATCCAAGTTTCCATTTCAACATGCATATGTCAGTCCATGTCATCATCCATATGTCATTCCATGTCATCATCCACATGTCATGTCATGTCAAAATCCATGTGTCATGCCACATCAACAAAGAAATCCCTGATTGTCAATGATCAAGGTTCGACAAAATTCATGAACAAGTTTAGTTCACCAAGAAAATCGTTGATTTTCGATGGTTGGATCGATGAAACTGGCGAAGTGTTTCATTCGACCAATAGAAATCATTGATCGTTGATGGTCAAGTCGGCAAAATTGGTGAAGTTTTTTATTCATCCAAAATAAATCATCAATCGTCGATGGAGTTTCAGATGTGGGGAATGGAAGGTCCATATTTCTCTCGAGTTGTGTTGGTTGTGGAGCCTGATTATCTTCCTAATTCAGAGGTCCTTTCTTTCAGCCGTGTTTATACCCCATGAAGTATTTACACCCCAGAAGTATGTACACTCTTCCACGCGGGGGAGTGCAGAGGGGGGGCACCCCCTCTGCAGGGTCTGGGGGCAAGCGGGCCCCCAGCGGGGGTTCGGGGGCGAAGCCCCCGAAGTAAAAATTTCCTTATAAAAGTATATTGTAATTTCATTGTAAATCTGGACCATTCATTATAAGGTCACAGATCTAACTATAGAGATTATGTTAGGGTTTTTTTCTCTAGAAGGAAACCCTCTTTTATGAGGGAAATGTATTACAGCTATTGATGATGGTGAATATTGTATTCTGAGAGAGGACACTGTTAGAGAAAGAAGAGGAAGTTACAACGGGTTTTGCTGTAGGTTGTATCCCTTCAATTGCTGGATAATAATAAAGGAAGGACCTGGCAATTTCTCTGGTGGACGTAGCCCACACTCGGTGAACCACGTAAATCTGTGTCTCTCTTGTATTGTGTGTCTTCTGTGTTTTTTTTCTGCATTTGTTTTAATTTATTTCTCCGCGTTCCTATTTTTCTAACAACTGGTATCAGAGCGTAAGGTAACTCGTAGGAAAAGAGGGTTCCTAGTTCGAGTGGGAGCAATGTTGGAAGATGGAAAGTTTAGGGTCGAGAAATTTAACAGCCAAAACTACCAGTTATGGAAGATGCAGATGGAAGACTATTTATATCAGAAGGATCTATTCCTACCATT
>ML782163.1:5286-41750 GCA_009831015.1 Picea engelmannii
CGGTTCAGCAAATGCGCTCCCAGGTTTGCCTAGAACATACACAGAATCACAGCTCGGGACAGGGTGTACATGCTTTCTTCAGGACAACACAGGCTTGACAGCTTTCAGAGATGCACCAGCGTATCTGGCATAGGTCGTACCGGTTCTACGCTCAGAGGTTCGGGTCCGAATGGAGAGAAGATCCCCCCCACGGTTCAACTCAACGCTTATATTTGCATGCACCAGGGTTGACACTTTTCACCCTGAGAACCGCATGCGTACCACAGTGTGCATCCCCTTGCACGTTCCCTCCCTTTGCCAGGAACTTAGGATAAACAGAAATGCACATGCCTCTTTTTAAAATAATATTAAAATATTATTCCCTAGGCTTAACCCCCCTAGACTTAGCCCCTAGGCTCATCACTCAGCCCCTTTTCCCACCTTTCATCCCCTAATCCCTTGCCCCCTCTGTGGACGCTCAGTCCCCCATCACTCATTCATAGTGGTCGGTCTGCACCTGGCAGTGTTTATATTTATTAATTGATCCGCATACATATAAGTACATCAGCAGGCTCCTGGCCTTCATCACTTAGGCTCCCTGGCCTAACAAACTCATAAGCCTTCCAACTTATACAAAACTTGGCTCACCAGCCTATAGAACACATTTACAATTCATTTCACATCTCATGATCTGTAACGGGGCTCGGCCTTGGGGACACTACAATCCCCCTCCCCTTATTTTTGCACTGTCCTTAGTGCAACTTACACTGCCTCTGTGTGTCCTTCAAAATTTTCAAAAAGATGTGGGTACTCTACCCGCATAACATTTGCATGCTCCCATGCCGCGTCCTGAGGACCGTACCAAGTCCAATGGACCTTTACAAGCTCTATAGCTCGATTCCGGAGCTGTTTTCTTTTCTTGTCCAATATGCGTACAGGATGCACTTGTAGGACACCTTCTGGTTCCACCTGAATCACAGTCCAATCGATAACATGATTAGCATCAGGTACATATTTCTTAAGCAGTGAAAATTGAAACACATTATGTACAGTCATAGATGCAGGTAATGCAAGCATGTATGCAACTGACCCAATCCTTTCCAGGATCTCGAATGGCTCACAAAATCTTGCTGCCAACTTGGTGCAACTTCCCAATTTCAGGGAACCCCTGTTAGTTTTTACTTTCAGGAAAACATGGTCACCCACTTTGAATTCTCTATGGGTTCTGTTACTATCAGCGTAACTTTTCTTCCTATCCTGGGAAGCTTTCAGATTCTGTTTGATTTTTATCATCTGATCTTCCATTTCTTTGAGTAGTTCGGGTCCTACTACTACCCTTTCAGCTAGATTATCCCAACTCATTGGAGTGTTGCACTTTCTACCATAGAGTGCTTCGAATGGGCTCATCTTCAGCGATGCATGATGCCCATTGTTGTAGGCGAATTCTACCAAATGCAGGTAGTCTTCCCACCTTGATGGTTTATCCATCACATACATTCTCAGCATGTCTTCAATTACTCTGTTCACTCTCTCTATCTGTCCATCAGACTCAGGATGATATGATGTGCTAAAGTTTAGATTCGTTCTGAATCCTTTGAACAGTCCTTTCCAAAAATTCGAAGTGAATTTCGGGTCTCTATCAGACACAATTGTCTTAGGAATTCCATGCAAGCATGCAACTTCTTTTAAAAAGATATCAGCAACATCTGTTGCTCTGTGGGTGGTTTTCAGTGGAATAAAATGGGCAGCTTTAGTAAGCTTGTCCACCACCACCATGATTGAATCATGCTGCTTGCTTGTTCTGGGCAATCCTGTGATAAAATCCATTGTTACTACATCCCATTTCCACTCAGGAATGGTTAAAGGTTGCAACAACCCTGTTGGGTGTCTGTGCTCAGCCTTGACCTTCTGGCATTCCATACATCTGGCGATGTATTCAACAACTTCCTTCTTCATACCTGGACAAAAATAATGGCTTTTGACTATTGCCACAGTCTTTTGATATCCTGGATGACCAGCATAAGTCACATTATGCATTTCTTTTAGAATTGCCAGCTTCAATTCTCTGTCATTAGGTACATACACTCTGTCTTTATGTAGAAGTAGACTACCAATTCCCAAGGTATAACTTTCCTTGGTTTGTGGTTTCTCATTCTGCTGTAGCTTTGCTACCAGTCTTTTGTACTGCAAATCATCATTTGCAGCTTCAAGAATTCTGTCTTTCAACTCAGTTCTGTACATGCTAATGGTTGTAGAATGTAATTCATGCACTTTTCTGCTGAGTGCATCAGCCACCTTATTGTCTTTCCCTTTGATATACCTAATATCAAAGTCATATTCACACAGAAATTCCATCCATCTAATTTGTCTGGCATTTAAGGTCGACTGATCAAATAAATATTTCAAACTGTTGTGGTCTGTTCTTAATTCGAATTTCTTTCCTATGAGGTAATGTCTCCATTTCCTCAATGTGTGGACAACTTCTGCCAGCTCTAAATCATGAGTGGCATAATTATTTTCATGCTCTTCCAACTTCCAGGATTCATAGCAAACTACAAATCCTTCTTGGCTGAGAACTCCTCCCAACCCTTCCTTGCATGCATCCGTGCACACTACGTATTCTTTGTTTGGATCTGCAATCCTCATGATTGGAGCACTCATTAGCAGCTTCTTCAATTGCTGGAAGCTGCTCTCACATTCTTCAGTCCATTGGAACTTCTTCCCCTTCCTTTGCAAGGAAGTGATAGCATGAGCTATCCTTGAAAATCCGGCTATGAACCTCCTATAATAGCCTACCAGACCCATAAAGGATCTAACTTCTGTCACATTTCTTGGTGCTAGCCACTCTTGAATGGTCTGTACCTTCTCAGGATCCACAACGATCCCTTCTTCAGATATAATGTGTCCCAAGTAATGGATCTGCTTTTGGTAAAATGAGCACTTGCTCAGTTTTGCATATAGCCGGTGTTCTCTCAACACCTGCATCACCATTCTAAGATGTTGTTCGTGTTCTTCCTCTGTCTTGGAATACACCAAGATATCATCCAAGAATACTATGAAAAACTTGTCCAAATAATTTATGAACACTCCATTCATTAGGGACATGAAGACAACAGGCACGTTGGATAGTCCAAACGGCACCACAGTGAACTCATAATGACCGTACCTTATTCTGAAGGCAGTCTTGCTGATGTCTTCATATTTTATCCTCACTTGATGATATCTAGATCGAAGATCTATTTTCAAAAATAATTTCGCATCCTTTAACTGATCAAAAAGATCATCAATCCTTGGCAGAGGATATTTGTTTTTGACAATGACTTTATTCAACTACCGAAAGTCAATGCACAGCCTCAACGTTCCATCTTTCTTCTTCACAAATAGAACTAGGGCTCCCCACGACGACACACTGGGACGAATGTAGCCTTTCTTTAATAGCTCTTCGAGCTGCAATTGCAACTCTTTCAGCTCTGGTGTGCTCATCCTATAAGGAGCTTTCGAAACTGGAGCTGCTCCTGGCATCAGATTTATAGAAAAATCGATGTCCCTCTTCAGAGGTAGTCCAGGCACCTCCTGAAACACGTCCTCAAACTCTTTGAGAACCCTGTGGTCTTCCAGATTCGAGACCACATCCTGAAATACTTCTTCCACCCTGGCTGCAAATAATTGACAGCCTTTCCGGTAACATTTCTTCAGTTGCATAGCTGAGATTTCCCTCACAGCCACGACTCTAGGAATTCCTTGGACTGTTACCTGGTTTCCCTCTTCGTTCCGACATGTGAACCTCTTGTTTCGAAAATCCAGAAGGGCATGGTGTTGGTCCAGCCAGTCCATCCCAATTAAGTAATCATATGAGCCTAAAGGTAGAATGTTCAATTCATCCTTAGTGCTCATTCCTTTCATGTCCACTGAACAGGACTTAACCAATTCAGTGACCTTCCTCTTGGTCCCTGTGGCTAACTGCACTAACCAAGACTTCTCATGTTTGCTCTTCGTTATATGCAAACTTTCCACCACTCTAGGCTCTAAATAACTATGGCTAGCCCCTGAATCAATTAAAATAACAAGTGGTCGGTTGTTGATCATACCTTCCACTTCAATCATATGTGATTGAAATTCTGCTTGCTTGTTGTCTAGGGCTTCGTAGATCCTTGACATTCTGCTGCCCATATCCTCCACTATTTTAGCTTGCTGAACAGTATGGACAGTTCTTGCTTTTTCTTTTCTGTGGGGGCAGTCTCTGTACCTATGATTCCCTTTACAGCCCCAACACTCCATGGGTGGAGGCCTTGGCATTTGTTCACTCCCTTCAACTTTCCTAGGCTCTTTAAAAGATGACTGTCCCCAAGGACTGTTTCTTACAAAGGAAGGCTTGCTTCCTTTCTGCCTATGTTCTTTCTTAAACCTCTTCTGGTTATCCCAAGCCTTCCGAAAGGTAGGATTTTCTCTTTGTTGTTCGTATAGGCATTTCTCCCTTCTTATGGTTTCTTCCATGGTCTTAGGATCATCGTATTGAATCTTGTCACCAATGGAAGGTGGCAGTCCACTCAGATACCTCTGAATTTTAACAGCCTCGTATTTGATGAATGGAACATACTTCAACAGTTCCAGAAAACTTCGTTCGTACTCATCAATGGTCATATTGCCCAATTTGAGTTCGAAGAACTCCTTCATCTTTCTGTCATAGTATCTTTTAGTCAGGTATTTCTTCTCGAAATACCTCTTAAACTCCTTCCACGTGACCTCTTTCTCCCTGATGTGCTCCACCTGCACAAACTGATCCCACCACATGGACGCTTTTCCCTTCAACTGGTACATTGCAATTCTTCCCTCTACATGGGCAGAATAATTCTGCAATTGGAAGTATTTCTTCATGCCCAGCAACCATGTCTCGGCATCTTCCTCCTTCTTATGTTCTCCATCGAATGTTGGAATCTTAATCTTGTTCATTTCTCCTTTCAATTCCTCTCTTCCAGATTTCTGATGTTTTCTGGTAGGGGATGGGCTTGAACTGTTGTGTGTCTCCCTATTCGAATGTTTTTGGGAGAGACTGTGATGTCGGATACCACTCCTCGATCTCCTTCTCCCCTCAGGGGTTTTGACACTTCTTGATCTGCTTGTGTCACTTCCCTTTTCCAATTTCTTTTCTATTATTTCCAGGCTCTTCATTATTTTTAAATTGAATTCACCCTGTCGATCCTTGACTTTCATGAGCTTTTGGCTATCAGCTAGGCGAGCCTGGGCATATTTCTTCAATCTTTCGATGAGTTGCATCATATATTCTTTCTTACCCTTCTCTTTTCCGTGCCCATTGGAGTTCGATCCTTCGACTCCCAGGTTAACATCATTTCCTTCTTGTTCATCTTCTATTTCAGGGGTAAACTGCACTTTTCCCCACTCCATACTCTGTGTTGATTAACTGGGTTTCTGGCCTTCGTTGACCTCTGCACACGCACTCTGTGCAATTAAATTTGAAATTTTTCAGGCCATTAAACCTTCGCTAACAATCCACAATATTTACAAGCCAGTTCGAACAAAATAAAAGACATTTCGTTTAAATAAGTTTCTTGAACTGGAAGTATTATGTATTTCTTCCATTTCTTTGCATTTGAGGCAATTTCCAACCAGTTCTGGCACTCGTCATTTCTATGTAATCTAATACGCAGACGACTCGAATTTGTCAAGCCTTCGTTTTCTTGACAATTCTTCATCATTCATAAATAATTCAATTTATGAAAATGTTTTCAATTCCACGAATTTCCTGAGTTCTGCTCGGCTCTGCAATTTCTGGGACTTCGAAACTTTGGAATCTCGGTCCACGAAGATCCGACAGTTAGATATTCGTAACCAAAGTCACCCTTTTGCAACTCGCAATCTCGCAAGTTCGTGAGTCAAAGACCCTCGACTCATTTCCTCTAACCTCTGATACCCGAGATGCGACACGGGTATGGCTCCCTCTTCGCTAGAGTCTGCTACGCATGATCGTAGCCTAGGGCTAAGTGCTAGCCCCCTTCGCTATTCGCACCTTCGTGAGTTGTGGCATCCAATCCCGGTACCCCCTTTTCACGAAACTCCGAGAAGCGATGTTGACTTTTCTCCTCTCATTCTCGCTACTTCACGACTTCGCGAGTTCCGTTTTCAAGCTCCCATGCACTTATCTCGCGAGTTCCCGAAATCGCGAGTTACTTTATTCTCCGGGCCCACAGCACAGCTGTCGCCCTTCACCACCGTGGCATGTGGTACGTTCATGAGGTCCACGTCACTTTCAACGATGTCATCGGGTCCCACCTCTCTCACTTCTCTTTACGTCCCACTGGCACGTGGTACTTTGCCATGTGTTCATGTCCATTCCTAGAAAAAAAATCCGGCGGTTAGATCCTTCTCAGATCTACGGCATAGATCCTTTCGGGGTTTTGGGCTTCCAACCGCCGATGCACCGAATCTCCGATACGATTTTATCGTGCTTTTGCTACTCGCGACCTCGCGCCTTAAAGTACCCTATACTTGGGCGCTCACCCTGCGAACTTCCGAGTTCGCGAGATCTCTCAATCTCTGCCACCTGTCTTCCTCAGATGGACGGTTCTTAGTCCTCTCGCCACTTCGCCACTCGTGAAGTCGAATGACTTCCTCTTTCAACCTCCGGTGCCCGAGTCCCCGATGTGTGTAATCTCGTGACACGCGTCTGCTCCCAAACGAACGGTCCAGATCAAGTCTCGCTAGTTCGAAGCTTTCACCCCTAAATACTAAGGTTTAACCTTTGAGCATCTCCCGACAGATCCCACGGATGTCAGGTTTTTCGACTGACACCTGACGGCTCAGACGGTTTCTAACTTAACTCAGGATTTCGCGTATCGTGATTTCCGCTCTCCTGTGCATTATCCAAAGGCTTTAAACCTTGTGCACATTCTCCATATCTGACGGTTACGAGGGTTCGCCTTCCCTCCCGAATAGATCCTATGGTTCTAACACCATTGGTGTAGAGAACTGTCTCCCCGTGGCCATAGACCACACCCACTTCGGTTTCATAGCACCGCTATTCCTCCTGAGCTTAATAAAAACTCGTCAAGTGTCTCCTTGACGCTTCGGAGAAAACCAAGGTCCGAAATTGGCCATTCCAGACCCAATTTCCCTCGCATTCTCGGTCCAAAGACCGCTCCATTGGCCCATATAGGCTCAGTGTCATAACCTTGGCTCTGATACCAATTTGTAGAGTACCCTTTCACTACCGAGGTTTCTCAACCTCTTAGTTACCATTCTATACATGAATGATTACATAATTTGTACAGACATTATAAGCGCATGCATTTAACACAATTAAATACATTTAAATTACAGAGTGAAACATATCTGGTTACTACTATAATTAAACATTCCATAGCATTCCACAGTAACTCATTTACACAGCGGAAAACATGATACATGAACAACACAGTCATGCCAAATGTGGTAAAAACATAATTTAGATACTTATCTTTGAGCAGCTGTAGAATTCACCAACCAAGTGCAGGCCTTCCATGAACCTCCCAGCCTTAGACCACATTGTTCATCAGCTCAACAGTGGGTCACCCCCAAGCTGGGACCGAGATCCACCCCAAGGAAATGAATCCTAGGCTAGGCTGAGGTTACAGGGAAGATAGCACATACACATCACCAGGAAGAAAGCTCTCCCAGGAATCTCCCACGCTCACTGCCCACAGACCCTCATTCCCCACATGCCTGTTCCACCCCAGGAGAGTGCACCTTCTCTATCACCTAGACAGTCCTTTGGCTACCAGTCTCCCTTACCTTGGGTTACAGGAACAGAACGGACCGGAATTGTCCGGGCTCTATGGAAGCTACAAGGTTCCTTCCAGGAGCTCTCTCATTCCTCTGCGCACTCTCTCACCTGGAGGAGTCGCTCACAGGCCAACAAGCCTCACGCAATCCAATACTACGTGGTTACACAAACACTGGGGCAAACAGACACAGGCTTCCCCAGAACTGGTTCAGATGTCACAGGATGATCTCACGGACATGATTTCGGAACAGGCTCCACGCACAGGCTAGCTCATCTTTTCCCCAACAACCAAGGATTCTTCCACTCGAGTTCAACACAGGGTTCCGGTTCAGAAAATGCGCTCCCGGGTTTGCCTAGAACAAACACAGACTCACAACTCGGGATAGGGTGTACACTCTTTCTTCAGGACAATACAGGCTTTACGGCTTTTAGAGATGCACCAACGTATCTGGAAAAGGTCGTACCGGTTCTACACTCATAGGTTCGGGTCCGAATGGAGAGAAGATCCCCCCCACGGTTCAACTCAACGCTTATATTTGCATGCACCAGGGTTGACACTTGTCACCCTGGAAACTGCATGCGTACCACAGCGTGCATCCCCTTGCACGTTCCCTCCCTTTGCCAGGAACTTAGGATAAACAGAAATGCACATGTCTCTTTTTAAAATAATATTAAAATATTATTCCCCAGGCTTAAGCCCCCTAGACTTAGCCCCTAGGCTCATCACTCAGCCCCTTTTCCCACCTTTCAACCCCTAATCCCTTTCCCTCTCTGTGGACGCTCAGTCCCCCATCACTCATTCATCGTGGTCGGTCTGCACCTGGCAGTGTTTATATTTATTAATTGATCTGCATACATATAAGTACATCAGCAGGCTCCTGACCTTCATCACTTAGGGTCCCTAGCCTAACAAACACATAAGCCTTCCAGTTTATACAAAACTTGGCTCACCAGCCTATAGAACACATTTACAATTCATTGCACATCTAATGATCTGTAACGAGGCTCGGCCTTGGGGACACTACATACTCTTTCTTTTGGCATGGGGGAGGGTGTGGTGAGATTTAAAACCAAGAGTACAGTGGAATAGCAGGAAGAGAAAGAGTCAAGGAAAATGTAAGAATCCAGAGACAGGACCAAAGAAAAATAATTGTTTCCATTTTTTACCTCCTGAATAATAATTTGATTAGCGAGGTGAAGTGTCGAAAGGGATGAGTTGATAGGTCTCGTGTGACTCGTACCTATCCAAAAATGTTGCTTCTATAGCATTGATTTCTCCATTAAACCAACTCCTATGTGTAGGCACACCTTCAATCCTATCAAATGAATGTCGCTCATACCAAGTGAACTGAAAGCGAGGGTGGCAGCAGGGGTTATTAACTTCTCAATCTGCATGGTTTCCAGTTGTCACCCCATCCGGGGGAGGACAATCTCTGAGTGCAATCTTGTAATGCCCATATATTTCTAAACATCATTAAGTTTCCTAAACATTTTATGAAAGTAAACCGAAACAAAACTTCATAGCATGATATTGACTTTTATAACAACAACTTCAGTAACTTAGATTTATCAATAAATACTAAATTCATGGCAGAATGAAATAAATACATAACTTAACAAGTACTTGGATCTCATGCTAATTTATGTTGCATCCTTGCCTTGCTGCTGCCTTTCTGCTCCCTACCACACAGATCAACCTTGCCAACTAGGAAAATAACTGCCCAAAACTACTGTCCACCCTGCCAACTAGGAAAATGACCTAGCTCCAGGATATCTACGGATATCCTGGCCCCCGTGCCCAAAACCTCCAGCAACTCGGTGCCTCCCTGATCAATATGTCTCATCCAGCAAGTCTCGTGCCTCAATCTGAGCACCCATGTCACAGTAAATCTCTCGGCTCTCTATGCAAATAGCAAGAAAAACATTCCTCAACATCCATTCTCCCCTGTCGAATGGTGCGCACATCCCCCTCTTCCCATCCCTTATTCCTCCCTGCCGACTCACACATTAACTTCACAACCACCCCCGTCCTCTGTCCTTCATCCCTTCATTAATATTTTTATCATCTCGGGATTTCTGGGCTTCTCGCCCTGCATACGCCACCCTCTACTGCATACGCAATTCCTGTTATCTCATTTTTTTTTATCTCTTAGATTTATGTCACATGTCATTAAATGTGATCTTCAGTTCGATTATTATTACTTAGTTAATGACCAATTATTCCTTTAATTAGATCTTACTTAATAATCTTTAATCATTTATTCAATTAGGGTCGTTACAAATCTCCAGACATTGAATTAACAACAAGGGTGTTGGAAGATGTTGTCCATCTGTTAGGATATCCTCTTCTTGAGAGGAGACTCCCTCATTGGCTAATGCGTCTGCAACCTTATTCGCTTCTTGCCGCACATGAGAGGGGATGAGGGTGAGAGAAGGATGAAGAAGAGTACTGAACATGTCAAGCAGACCAAGGAGCCTCCAACTTGGGGAGACTTTCGCAAGATCATACCCATTGATGATTTTGGTTGCTAGTGATATGATCACTTGGGAATCCCCTTCAACAATTAGTTTATTAATATTTTGACTAGTAGCGAGTTGGATTCCTTTTATTACTCCCCAGAGTTACGCAAAATTATTGGTGTCATGGCCCAAGTGTCCAAGAAATATTTGGATGATATTCCATGTGCAGATGCGGAGAACAACACCATAACCTGTCAGACCAGGGTTTCCCTTAGAGAACCCATTAAAGTTGATTTTGATGAAGCCTGGAGGGGGGCCAAGCCATGAGGTAGGGCTACGAGCTGGAGAGCCAAAACAGAGAGTAACATTGAAAGCAATGCAAGGGAGATTTAGCTTCCAGTTTGATAGAATGGTGCTCTCTTAGGGATTACAAGAAAGATCTTCATGGGACCACTGAGTGACTCGAATGGTTTCTTGTATATGTCCGAAAATTATTGACTAGATATAGGAAAGAGAAGAAGATTGAGACTGGAAGATGTGTTTATTTCGCTCTCTCGAGATCAACCAAACAATGAAGCTTGGTAATAACTTCCATATTTTGTTCAAGATTGTATTTTGGTAGACACTAGTACCCCAGTTTTCTATGGTACTTATAGTTTTTCCGTGAGCTCTATCGGATTTCCTCATAATATGAGCGACCTGATCCCATATCTCCCCACTAAAAGAGCATTGATTGAATATATGTTTCATAGTTTCCTCCTACTGCTGACAGAGATGACATATCGATGGCCTTATGAGCCCTCATTTCCTGAGATTGTCCCAAGTGAGGATTTGATTTTGTACCATAAGCCAAAGAAAAATTGAGATTTTTGGCCAAAATTTTGATTTCTAGATAATGTTCCAGATGTGTTCTTTTGGTTGAGTGTGGAAATTCTCGTGAATTTAGTAGGCTTATTTCACTATGAACATCCCCATAGGGGAATAACCCCATCAAAGAATATCTGAACCATTTATTATGTGAATATTCCTCTGGGAGGCAATGGTACACCATGGTTGCATATCACAATCTTCTTGAATAATGAGATATTGCGGAAGAGTTTTCCAAGTTCGCCAAGGAGGATGGTGAGAGACAATTTACCAAATATCTTCCACCTTCAGGGGAGCCATATGTTTCATGTGATTGTGTAGAGGAAGTAATCCATCCAAAGAGTGCAATGGAGGTAGTTGTTGCCATGAATCTTTCCAAAACAACTTCGTCTGGCCATTCCAGATTTCCCAAAATGCATGCTTTTGAATAAGAGGGTGATTGTGCCAAGCAACATTCCAAATATTGGAGCCTTGGATATGATCATTAAATCTGATGAGATGTTCCTCATTGGTATTGGGGGAATATTTTTGTTTCCACAGCTTCACCCAGAGTTTGGTTGTATAATTGAGCCAGCACCACCAAAGTTTATCTCCCATGATGTTGTTGAGCTTGCCAGGATCTCTGAGTCCGATTCCTCCAATATATTTTGACTTACAAACTTTTTCCCATCCAGCAAGAGCCCACTTTTTTCCTGGATCATGACCATGCCAAAGGAATTTCCGTTGCAAATTTTGTATGGTTTTGATGACTGATTATAGGGCCGCTAAATCTAAGAAGAGGTAGGAAGGGAGATATTGAAGGACTAACTTAATAAGAACCAGTCTAACTGCAAGATTGAGGGATATGAAAGTCCAATTGCTCAAGCGATTGGAAATTGAGAGTAGAAGGATATCCCATGAAATGTTTCATGCCACTGCATTAGTTAAGGGAATCCCAAGATAATTGGATGAAAGGGAGCTCCTGGGGATGCCTATAAGTCAAGAGATGTGGGCTTGGACGACAGGTGGTGTGTTGAAGAAAAAGAGATGGGATTTTTCCAAATTAAAGGTGGTGCTCGAGGCATCACTAAATTCAGAGAGAATATAATTGAGTTTAATGGCTTCCTGAGCAATAGGGGTGTTCATAAACATGGCGCCATCTACAAATTGACTGTGTGAAGTAGATGGATAAAGGTTGTGAAGAGAGAGACCTTGAAGGGTATCGTATGTGATAGAGGATTTGATATAACGACCTAGTCCTTCTTCCATGATGAAAAAGAGAAAAGGGGATAAAGGGTCCCCTTGATGGATACCTATGGAAGGAGAGAAAGGTTGAGAGGGAACTCCATTAACCAGAATAGAAAAGAAGGAAAAGGTAGTGAGTTTCACTATCCAAGTTATCCAATCCTTGTTGAAACCAAAGGCTATTAGGAGGGAATTCATGTATTTACACCTAAGTTGATCAAAATCTTTTGAGAGATCTAGTTTAATGAGCATGTCTAGGTAACGAGTGGATTTAAGCGAGTGGATCACCTCATGAACCAAAATTACATTGTCCATGATTTGGTGCCCTTCAACATACTTTGACTGCTCCTTGGATATGATGAAAGGAAGAATGGGCTTGAGTCGGAGATAAATAATTTTGGTGATGATCTTGTAGATTAAATTCAAGCAGAGCGCAATGGGGCGAAGCTTCTTCAGATGAGTGACTGAATATTCCTTTGGAATGAGGTGAGGAAGGTGGCATTGAGAGTAGAGAGGACTTGACTCGAAGTTCAGGATTCTTCTACCCATTTCCATACCTCTTCTCTAATCATTATCCAAGAGAAGTGGAATAAATCTATTGTGAATCCATCGGGACCTGGTGCCTTTCCCAAAGGCATTTCCTTGATGGCATGATCAACTTCTTCCTGCGTGATTGGTCTCATTAAAGCTTGATTTTGTTCATGCATGATGAGGGATGATATATGTTGAGTCACTCTATTAATAGTCGAAGTTATATAAATTGATGGCTTTGATAAGAGTTCTTTATAGTAGCTTACTAGCTCAATTTCTAATCCGTCATGATCAAGGATGGGGTTTCCCTAAGCATCTTCGATATTATGATGTTGTTAATGTAACATCGATGCACCATAGAGAGGTGAAAGAATTTGGTATTCCTTTCCCCTTCCTTAAGCCATTGTACTCTGGATTTCTATTTCGAGAGTATTTCCTCTTGTTTTTTTCGTTCCTCGAGTTGTTGTTTAGGTATTTCTTCTTACTGACTTAAAGTGTCTGTGTGCCCCTACAAAATGGTTTCCTATTGGATTTCTTCCAAGCGTTGTTCTAGGGTTCTTTGAGCTTGAAAGATGTTACCCAAAAAATTTGTATTCCAGTCTCAAAGCTGCATCTTGAAATTCTTTCGTCTTTGTTGAAATCTGTACATTAGTGAGCCATGTGAGATCTAATCCTTTGCCCACCAAGTTTGGGAGAGTTCCAAAAAGTCGGGATGGTTTAAATAGAATTTTTCAAAATGAAAAGGTTTGAATTTGGGCGTGGCTATTGTATCTATGCATAGTTGACCTCGCTAGTGATCAGAGCCCGATTTTTGGAGGATGTTTTCTTATATCGCTAGTCCCTCAAGAATCAGAGTTTCTGAGATAAGAAAATGGTCTAGTATACAAGCAATTTGATGGGGGGTGGCTCTTCTGTTGAACCAGGTGAAGGTGCCATTTTTTTTTCTATGTCAATTAAATTGATTTGATCAATGAGTTCTCAGAAATTTCCACTATCTTGCTCCAACCATCTTGCTCCACCTCTCTTTTCTTCCAGAGTGAGGATGATATTGAAGTCTCCTCCTATAATCTAATGCTTTTGACCTATAAACCTACCCAGGAAGGACAAACTATGTAGAAATGAGTCTTTTTCCTGAATACCTTGGGGTCTATAAGCATTTGTGAGGATTCCATCATTGTTGAAGCCTAGAGCACGGTAATGCACAGAAAGAGTTCCTACTGTGGATAATGGTTGATCTATGATAACATTTGTTGGGTTCCAGAGGATAGATAATCCTCTTATTGCTCCATTGAAATCATTGTAGAGGAAATTATAGTGTCTCCAACATCTCTTAAAGATTTCTTCCACTGCTTCTTCAACACATTTTGTGTCCTGTAGAAGGAGAATGTTTGGATCCTCTTCCATTATGTTGTTATGAAGAATTCTCGGTTTGGATCTTTCGTTTAATTCTCTTATATTCCATGTGATTATCTTCATTATAAAGAGTTTGGTGGGGGTGAGAAGAAACCCTCAGTGAGATGTTGAATCTGGACCGAGTTGATCATAAAATGACCTACCTCTTTTATCAATTTTTTTGTTGATTTTCATCCCCTCCTTTTCCCTTCTCAAGTTGTACGTCTGGGATCTGCCCCTAGGTCGAAGCTTATGCCTAGTCTGGAGGTGGCTCCTGCAGTGGAATCGATGAATACTTTGTGGACTTTCTGTAACTATTCAATCGAGATGGATTGCAATTTCTTCTTGTTGAAGGCTTCCTCTAATCTTTCTAGATCTATATCTGCAAGGTCTTGTTCATCCAATTGCATGGTCGCGTCCCCCCCATCCTCCATTTTATTTTATGCATTATGTAGGGCAGGGGAACATGGGTCTATTATTTTCTCTAGAATTGGATATGGAGATTGTTTGGATTTTCCTTTGTCATTTCTCTGGTTGTTTTTTTTGTGAGGATTCTCCACTTCCTTTACTTCTTGTAGGTTATTTAGAACATAAAAAGAGTTACTTGTACATATATGTTGATTTCCCTCTTCAATAGGATTTTTTAGGGGTTGCTTATGGCATCCAATAACTTGCATAAAGCCATCTTTCAATTTTCCTTCCCCCATCGATTGAGCATGTGCATTAAGGGGGCAGTCTTGAAAGAGATGTCCATGCTCATGAAATTTCCAACAGTGAAAGGGAATGTGTTCATAGTAAATGGTTTGAACCTAGTCCTCATCCTGATACTCAACGGTGACCGACCCTCTCAATGCCTTGGAAATATCCATGTACACGTAGATTAAGGTGTAGGAAGTATACTTTATTTGCTTCATTGCATCTAAGGATTTCACATATGTTCCTATGGTATTACCAATACCAATGAGAATATCTTCAAGCCAGAACTCTTGGGGAAGGGAGTAGAGGCGGAACCAGACTAGCATGGTCAAGAAATCTTCTTTAACTAGGCTGAAGCGGTTTGTCCAAAATCGAAGGAAAAGCCCTACACAGTTGTAAAAATATGGGCCATTTTCAAAAAATTGATTCTTGTCCTCCATATTGTAAAAGATGATCGTGAAGAAGCCTTTCGAACTGAGTTGAAGTTCATAATCCCCTTTATGGTTCCACCATGTTTTGATTCAACGCATGAGGTCTCGTTCCGAGAACCATAACCCTAAAAAAATTCCAATGAGGGTGTGTTCTTTCATGAACTAAGTGTGCTCCCCAACTTTGGTGGAATCTATCACATATCCCGATGCCTTGATTGCTTGGGAAATGCATTTACCTTTTTCGAAAAACTTTTTGATTGTTAAAATTCATAGAGGAAAAAAATTTAACTACTAAAATCTACCGAACTATACACACCCTACCTCTTTAGATTTAAAACATATAACCACATATTCTTAACTTTTAAACTTACTCAAAGTTGTACCAATTTTTGAAAATAAAAATTAAAAGTAAAAGATTACACACCGACGAACATGGAACATGGTATGAGCAGCGTTAACCTCATTATCAAACCTACACAGAGATCTCATCGTCACTTTGGATGTCCCGACTTTCGGCGGAGCCGAAAGATTTAGAGGGAGGGTCGGCAATCCGCCTGAGCTTTTAAAGCCAAAACCAAAGCAAAAGCAAGGAATGTATTAAATTCGCCTGGTCCTGGAAATACCCTTCACGAAATCAAACTCTCCTGAACTTTAAATTCTTGACTTTTAGTCTGAATTTAAGTCTCCTACCATTTTCTCGGCTATTTCCGTTAACGCTTACATCATTATCTCCATCTACTTTTGCTCTGCAACTGCCATTTCCCAAATCCTTCTGGTACGGGCGTTTTTCGGGGGTCTGACTAGCAGCTGTGGTAAGGTTTTGACGATCAGCACTCTGAGTTTTCAGCATTTTTTCGAGATGGGTGATAGAAGCATTTCTGCCTACTGGTGTCGTGCGTGCAACTGTTTTTTAAGACTATCGGCAAGAGATCTCAGGCTTTGCCCTTCCTGTGGCGGAAGCTTTATAGAGGAAACAAGCGACGCTGTTTCCATCTTTCCAATTACAAACCCCTTTGAAGGGGACCTCATGGCGACCCGGCCGAACCGGCCCAGTAACCGCAGAAACAACGAAGGCCCGGACCACGTCCACGACAGGATATTCAGACGGGACACAACTGTGGGGAATGGTCCCATGGAGTTTATTTTTGGGTACGATAGAGGAATCGAACCTAGGTCCTTGCCTGCAAATAGGGAGGATTATTCCATGGGCTCTGGTTTAGAGCAGTTAATGGAGCAGATGTCTGAAAACGATAGGTACGGCCGTCCCCCTGCCCCGAAAGCTTCTGTGGAAGCAATGCCGACAATTATGATAAATTCGCGGCATCTGGCTAACAATTGGCAATGTCCAGTCTGCCAGGAGCAGTTTGGAGTAGGCGGCGAAGCCCGGGAAATGCCTTGCAAACACATTTATCATTCTGATTGTATTCTTCCCTGGTTGGCGCAGCACAATTCGTGCCCCATCTGTCGCCATGGATTGTCAAGCGAGGTTACAGACAGTGCAGAGGTTGGATCTTCATCGATACCCAGCAATGATGCTTCATACCCCTCGGAATCTTCAGCCCCCGGCGGCCGAGGTAATGGGCGAGGATCTCAGGACGCCCCTGTGTTTACTATTACGATTGGATCCACCCGGCAAAACATTCCTGTTTATGTTACTGGTGGAAGGAATACCCATGCTGCTAATAATAATAATAATAACTCAGAGAGCAGAAATAGTAATGCTGCTAGACGAACTCCGAACAGTGGAGAGAATGAACGGAGGTGCAATCTGTTTTCTTTTCTGTGGCCTTTTCCGTCACGACTTGGTCCAAATGCTTCGCCCGCCAATTCCAATTCAAATGATGATTTTGTGATGCAGGAGCATCTCTCCCACTCAGAGGCATAGTCAGCAGCCAGCGCAGCAGGGCATGAGGGGTGGAGCAGATCTCGAGGAGAGAGGGCGCAGCCTTCACATTTTGTTTTAAAATCTCCGATCAATGTAATAAAGTTTGTAATAAAGTTTGTAAAGTGCCATTGTTTTTGTTTTGTGTAAGGATAAGTGTAATTGCCTTTAATGGGCAGTAGTTTCTACACTGAGCATCCTCTCATAACTGAAGATTGTAAATGAATATTTACTATGATGGCTTAGTGATCAGGGATGGAATTTGACACAAGCCAATTTTGCCGTCAAATACACTTAAAAATCTCACAATGTCAATCTCTTTCTTTAAAACTGGTCAAACGGGGTATTAGAATAGTAGAAACTCTCAAATTTGACGGGTTTCAACAGTTTGAAATTCCAACCCTTATAGTGATAGGAATACATTTAATTAGAGGTGAAAGCATTAAATTGATTTGGAGGGAAGGCTCCAGAAGCCATCCATGTATAAATCAATGTAATATATGATGTAAGTAAGACTCCGTTGAAGTTCAGTGTGGTAAACATTGAGAACATTGTCAAAGCTTTCAATTTTAATAGAAAAACAGATTTTCCTGCATATGTATATATGTGTGTTCTCTGTGTGAATGAGCATTTGTTTTCTGAATGTTTACTGAATGTTTGTAAATGCTATGAGTACATGTATGTTCTTTTTGCAGGAATAGATAGAATTCCCTATATGTGTAAATTTCTGAGTGTTTTGGGCTTTCAACGATGTGTAAGGAGTGCACACTAGACGTATTGAGAACTCTAGAAAGCTAGCGCAAGGAGTGCGTAAGAACTCACTTAGGAGTTATGTAAGGAGCGTGCCAAGTGGGCACATCAGAACCAATCATAAGCTCAGAAGGGATAGTGCAAGTTTGCACAAAGCGAGTGCAAGGAGTGCCCCTACACTCATAGTAGTGTAAAATCTCAAGGGAAGACCATTGCAAGGAGTGCACGAAGCCAACACTTTGTTAAAGTGTTGATAAAGCTCAGGGGGAAGAGCACAAAGTGTCAAGAGGGCGCTGAAGGAACACTTTAACATTGTTCATAAGCTCGAGAGGAAGAGCATGTGTGCCAGGAGGGCACAAGAAGTCGTTTGAAGGAACAAAGGGTCAAGTCCTTTGAAGTTCATAGAAATTCATAAGATCGGGAAGGATAGCAACCTAAGCGCAAGAGAACTTATTATAAGTTCCAAGCTCAAGAGGGAGAGCACAAGGAGTGCGCCAAGGCATTTTTATCAAGTGCCAAAGCTCAGGAGGGATAGCGGTTCATGGAAGCAAGAAGAGGCCAAGGAGTCAGACCTGTAGGACAAGATCAAAGGCTAAGCCTTTGAAGCCGTAAAGAAAATCCCTTGTTGAAGGAAAGCGGAGATGCGAAGCAAGAAGAAGCTGCAACGGTCGTTGATGTAGCCGCAAGATTTGATCTGGGCCGTTGTATTAAGCACAGTGAAAGTGGAGCACATAACAAAGGAAGACAAGTTCCCAACCGTTGATTTGGACTAGGAGAATGTTAGTCGTAGATCCCTGAAGCATTTAGATTTCAGGTTTTGACACTTCGATTGTCTGGGATATTTTGAGTTGTGTTGTTTGGAGAAAGAAGCCCCAAAGCTCCGATGTCCTTGAGAAAATCTCAATCGTATATCAAGTGGTGTAGTGCGGGTCGTTAGATCTTCAAGTCCTACGAACTTCGACAATTCGGCTATCTGGCAAGTTTGGTCATTGTTATAAAGGGATAAGGAGCCCCAAAGCTTCGAAGTCTAGAGTAGACGCCGGTCGTTGATCATAGGAGATCGAGAGTCATTATATTCCCGATCCCTTCAGTGGTTCGACACTCTGGGTAAGTTTGGTTATTGTGGTGTTGGAGCGAAGGAACTTTGAAGCCCAGAGTCTCGGATTAGATTTCATTCATAGATCGTGGAGGGAGGAGAATCCCCACCAGTCGTCCCATTAAACTCTAATCATTGACATTGGAGAAATGGAAGGACAGGGTAAAATCGACACCCGCCGGTCAAGTTGCTTTATGGTTGATTTCGGCCGGTAAATACTCCGGCTAAATTGGGTGTGTTGTGTTGGTAAATCATCTGGAGCATCGGAGTCCTAGAGCACAGAACTAGAGATTTTTTGTAAACGCTTGGTTCGAGCTTGAGGTCATATGTCGATTTTGTCGGGGAAGAGGGGCTAGCACCCGTGTTTTCAACTTAAGGAGAAAATGTGCTAGTATAAGAACCTAACGAGATTTTTGTGGGGCATGCAAACAAAAATTAAGGGGCCTGTGTGCATCAGGGAGGATCCAGTGAGGGTCCAAGAGCTAATTTGGCTTCGAAGAGAAATGATCCTATATCGAGAGATCACAGCGCCAACCAGTAGGCTCGTGCATTTGCATCATTTTGGGAGGCACCAGGACTTTGTTTATGGTGAAAAAGTTTATTTTTCAATATATATATATATATATATATAGTAGAATCTGGAATTTAGTTCCAATGGAGAAAAATGTTTGGAAAATTTCATGTTGAAATAAATACGGAAGAATATGCTTCTAAATTTCTTATCGTTTTTAACACTTTCATTATTTTAATGTTTTTATGTTCTATATTATAAGTAATAAACTTTGTGGGTAAACTTATTTTATAAATTTATATCTAATAATTTCATCCAATCCGAGTTTTCGTGGAAAATATATTCTTAATTACAATCAAAAGAAAATGATCTCTTAATTTATGATGATGATTGTTTTATTTTATTAATAGCAACTTTCATTTATTTATTTTATTAATATCAACTCATGAAATCAATTGGCTTGTTTTAAAGTTTTATTTTATTAAAAAGAAATTTTTTATCTTCCAAATTAGGGTTAATATCCTCTTTATACTACCTTAATTTTCTCTTATCCTTTATGTCTTTACAATACCACAATTTCTCATTAAGTTTAGATGTGATAGTATTTTCAATGATATCAATACTCTATGGAGTTAAGTTGTTATCAGTGATGCAGATTAGCATCTTTACGTCATCCCCTCTTAAGCCCTAAGTGGCTTTCATTGGAGTTTAAAACAATATTAGGAAGCCTAAGGTTGTCTTTCATATTGGTTGTCCTGTGCTTGAACATTAGGTACTTAGTCATAGCCATTCTATTAATGGGGGAAACACCAACTTCTATGATGAGGTGCTTTTAATTTTAAGATTCTAAATTATAAAATGTCATAGATTTGTTTGAGCTTCCTCCAAGATTCAATAAAGATGCAACAATCCCAAACTTCACATCTATATAAGATAACAAGATTGATGAAAGTCTCAAAGAAAATGTTCTTTCTTTATTTATCCCACAAACAAAAGTCCACTAATTTATAGTGATATTCAAGACAATAGTAGGATTTCCACCCTCGTTAATCCTTTTCTCAATGTTATATTTCTAGTTAATCTTATGAAAAAGGTTGAATATGAGATATTTGTATGAAATTACTCTCTCCGGGTTGTTATTGCCATACAAAAAATTAGCATAAGATTTCGTTATAGTCATGCCTATAACTTGTCAATGTAAATGCCAAAAATGGTAGGGGATAGGGGACAACCTTTCTTAACCCCTATATTAAAATGTATTTATTTCAACTAACCCTTGAAGATCTTGAACTCAGTGATAATATTCCTATACAACCATATAACAACATCTCTCAATTGAAATGGAACATTTGACTTGTAATGTACCTACATTATCAACACAAAAATATGGGTTTGTTAGTATAATACACTATTTAAAAAATAGATACCCTTCACCTTCATTTCTGTAGTGTCCCTAATCCGGACCCCTTTGTAATTGTACATATGGGTTGGTGAGTCAAATTGGTACCAAGTGTAAATATAATGAACATATAGTCTAGTGAGTCGTTGATGCCTCGGTTTTGGTGTTGTGTGCACCTGTGAAAATGCGCGGAGAAGTTCTATCAAAGACAGGGTGCACATAGTTTTTGTGTTGCGCACACCTGGGTAAGTGTGTACATTGCATTATGTTGCATGCACTTGGATTAGTGTGTGGGAATGGATGCTTATGATTTGAGGCCAAAGAGCTTGTGTGATTTAAGGCTGGTGAGCCTGGACACAGATAGGCTAGTGCGCCTATCCATGTACATATAATCATGAATATTAATATAATATTACATCGCTACGCGTTGATTGACTTAGACAAAAAATAGATGGGGGGGCCTACTCCACCAGGAAAAAGGGAAAAAAGGAGGCGGGTTGTATGTCTTAGGAAATATTTTATAATATTTCTAGGAAAAGTGTAATGTCAGATATATTATTGTTTTATCTTAAGTTCCCGAGGGTAGGGAAAGGGTCACCAAGTGGCTTAACGCTACTTTTGGAGGTGACAAGTGTAAAGTGGAAGACATGCAATATATATTGATGGCCTTAGTGTATTTTGGTGGGGATTATCACTATCATTGTTGTTGCAAGCTCTCGTGAGGAGAAGAGTGTCAGACTGTATGGAAAATCTAATTATTACCTTATTTTCTTAGAGAAGCTTGTAAGGAGTTGTGGGCTATAATCTGAATTATGTTCGAAGAGTCAGGTTGATAGATCGTGAGTTGTTTGTCTGGGTGAGAGAATGACTATTGTGGAGTGGTTTTTATACTCGTGAGCATATTATCCAAGTGACAATATTGCTGAGAATTGTTCCCTAGTGCGATGGGCACTAGTCACAGGGATCGGATACTTCTTATCCGACATGTTGTTGGTAACCCTGGGAAGGGAAGTGGGGCAGCTGAAGCACTAGTGAGTAGAGAAGGGTCACATTTCCTTGGGTTTGAAAAGTGTGTGAGGAATGAGGGACTGTGGGCTAGTTGTAGCAATGAGCACTTAGGACTGGGAAATTCAGTCGAGTTTCAGACCATAGCTTGTCTCTAGAACCCTTTTTTCCTTGGTGGAATTGAGACCCAGCTTGGGGGTGACCTGTTGCTAAAATCTTATGAGAAAAAACGTCTCAGGGGAAGAATGCGCTCAACCCAAATTTGAATGCATGAAGGATTTATTAGTCTAGTACACTATTTACAAAAGAGATGCCATTCATCTTCTATTTTGTAGTATCCCTAATCCAGACCCATTTGTAATTGTACATATAGGCTAGTGATTCGAATTGGTACGAAGTGTAAATATAATGAACATATAGTCTAGTGAGTCATTGATTTTTGGGTTTTGGTGTTGTGTGCACCTGTGAAAGTATGCATAGAAGTTCTATCAAAGATAGGGTGCACAAAGTTTGTGTGTTGCACAAACCTGGGTAAGTGCGTACATTGCACTATATTGCACGCACTTGGCCTAGTGTGCGGGAATGAATGCTTATGATTTGAGGCCAAAGAGCCTGTGTGACTTGAGGCTGGTGAGCCTGGACGTAGATAGGACAGTGCGCCTATCCATGTAAACATAATCATAAATGTTAATATAATATTACATCGTTTCACGTTGACTGATTTAGACAAAAAAGAGATGGGGGGGCCCACTCCACCGAAAAAAGGAGGTGGGTTGTATGTCTTAGGAAATATTTTATAATATTTATGGGAAAAGTGTAATGTCATATATATGATTATTTTATCTTAAGTTCCAGAGGGTAGGGAATGGGTCACCAAGTGGCTTAAAGCTACTTTTGGAGGTGACGAGTGTCAAATGGAAGACATGCAATATGTATTGATGGCCTTAGTATATTTTTGGGGGGATTATCACTATCACTATTGTTGCAAGCTCTCGTGAGGAGAAGAGTGTCAGAATGTATGGAAAATCTAATTATTACCTTATTTTCTTAGAGAAGCTTGTAAGGAGTTGTGGGCTATAATTTGAATTATGGTCGCAGAGTCAGGTTGAAAGACCATGAACAGTTTGTCTGGGTGAGAGACTGACTATTGTGGAATGGTTGTTAGACTCGTGATCATATTCTCCAGGTGAGAATATTGCTGAGAATTGTTCCCTAGTGCATTAGGAACGAGTCACAGTGCTTGGAGACTTCCTATTCAACATGTTGCTGGTAATCCTGGGAAGGGAAGTGTGGTAGCCAAAGGACTGGTGAGTAGAGAAGGGGCACACTTGCTTGGGTTTGACAAGTGCATGGGGAATGAGGGACGGTGGGCTAGTTGTAGAAATGAGCACTTAGGACTGGGAAATTCTGTCGAGTTTCAAACCATATCTTGTCTCTAGGACCCTTTTCTTCCTGGTGGAGTTGAGACCCAGCTTGGGGTTGACCTGTTGCTGAAATCTTATGATCAAAAACACCTTAGGTGAAGAATGCGCTCAACCTAAAATTGAACTCATGAAGAGAATGTCAGTCGTATATCCCTGAAGCATTTAGATTTTGAGATTCGACACTTCGACTGTTTGGGAGATTTTGAGTTGTGTTGTTTGGAGAAAGAAGCCCCAAAGCTCCAAAGTCCACGAGAAAATCTCAGTCGTATATCAAGTGGTGAAGTGTGGTTCGTTAGATCCCTGAGTCCTACGGACTTCGGAAATTCATCTTTACAACAAGTTTGGTCATTGTTATAAAGTGTTAAGGATCCCCAAAGCTTCGAGATTCAGAGTAAACATCAGTCATTGATCATAGGAGATCGAGAGTCATTATATTCCTGATTCCTTCAGCGGTTCGACACTCTGGGTAAGTTTGGTTGTTGTGGTGTTGGAGCTCAGGAACTCTGAAGCCCAAAGTCCTGGATTAGATCTCATTCATAGATCATGGAGGGAGGAGAATCCCCACTAGTTGTTCTATCAAACTCTAACCATTAACG
Organism: Picea engelmannii; assembly: GCA_009831015.1. Taxonomy (NCBI): domain Eukaryota; kingdom Viridiplantae; phylum Streptophyta; class Pinopsida; order Pinales; family Pinaceae; genus Picea; species Picea engelmannii. The sequence continues at coordinate 29,307 of ML782163.1, forward strand.
TTGGAGAAGTGGAGGACAGGGTAAAACCGACACCCGTCGGTCAAGTCACTTTATGGTCAATTTCGGTTGGTAAATATTCCAGGTAAATTGGGTGTTTTGTGTTGGTAAATCTTCTGTAGCGCCAGAGTCCCCGACGCCAAACTAGAGATTTTTTATAAACGCTTTGTTCCATCCTGAGATCATATGTCAATTTTGTTGGGGAAGAGGGGCTAGCACCTATGTTTTCAACTTAAGGAGAAAATGGGCTAGTATAAGCACCCAACGGGCCTTTTGTGGGGCATGCAAATGAAAATTAAGGGGCCTATGTGCATCAGGGAGGATCCAATGAGGGTTTGAGAGATAATTTGGCTTTGGAGAGAAACAATCCTAGATCGGGAGATCGCAGCGCCAACCAGTAGGTTCACACATTTGCATCATTTTGGGAGGCGTCAAGACTTTGTTTATGGTGAAAAAGTTTATTTTTCAATATATATATATATATATATATTTATATATATCAAGTAGAATTTGGTTCCAGCAAGGAATTTAGTTCCAACGAAGCAAAATGTTTGCAAAAGTTCATGTTGAAATAAATACAGAAGAGTATGCTTCTAAATTTCATCATGTTCCAGGTAATGCTTCTAAATTGAGTTAAGTTGTTATCAGTTATACAAATTAGCATCTTTATTTCATCCCCTCTTAAGCCTTAAGTGGCTTTCATTGGAGTTTAAAACAATATTAGGAAGCCTAATGTTATCTTTCATATTGGTTGTCTTGTGCTTGAACATTATGTACTTAGTCATAGCCATTCTATTAATGGGGGAAACACCAACTTCTACGATGAGGTGCTTTTAATTTTAAGATTCTAAATTTTAAAATGTTATTAGATTTGTTTGAGCTTCCTCCAAGATTCAATAAAGATGAAACAACCCCAAACTTCACATATATATAAGATAAAAAGATTGATGAAAGTCTCAAAGAAAGGCTTCGTTCTTTATTTATCCCACAAACAAAAGTCCACTAATTTATAGTGATTTTCAAGACAACAGTAGGCTTTCCACCCTCGTTAATCCTTTTCTCAATGTTATATCTCTAGTTAATCTTATGAAAAAGGTTGAATCTGAGATATTTGTATGAAATTACTCTCTCCAAGTTGTTATTGTCATACAAAAAATTAGCAGAAGATTTTGTTATAGTCATGCCTATAACTTGTCAATGTAAATTCCAAAAATGGTAGGGGATAGGGGACAACCTTGCATAACCCCTATATTACAATGTATTTATTTCAAATAACCCTTGAATCTCTTGAACTTAGTGATAATATTCCTATACAACCATATAACAACATCTCTCAATTGAAATGGAACATTTGACTTGTAATGTACCTACATTATCAACACAAAAATATGGGTTTGTTAGTCTAATACACTATTTACAAAAGAGATACCCTTCATCTTCATTTATGTAGTGTCCCTAATCCAGACCTCTTTGTAATTGTACATATAGGTTGGTGACTCGAATTGGTACTAAGTGTAAATATAATGAACATATAGTCTAGTGAGTCGTTGATGCCTCAGTTTTTGTGTTGTGTGCACCTGTGAATGTGTGCGGAGAAGTTCTATCAAAGACAGGGTGCACATAGTTTGTGTGTTGCGCACACTTGGGTAAGTGCGTACATTGCACTATGTTGCACACACTTGGCTTAGTGTTTGGGAATGAATGCTTGTGATTTGAGGCCAAGGACCCTGTGTGATTTGAGGCTGGTGAGCCTGGACGCAGATAGGCCAGTGTGTCTATCCATGTAAATTTAATCATGAATATTAATATAATATTACATTGTTGCGCACTTACTAACTTAGACAAAAAAGAGATAGGGGGGGCTACTCCATCGGAAAAAGGGGAAAAGGAGGTGGGTTGTATGTCTTAGGAAATATTTTATAGTATTTCCGGGAAAAGTGTAATGTGAGATATATTATTATTTTATCTTAAGTTCCCAAGGGTAGGGAACGGGTCACCAAGTGGCTTAAAGCTACTTTTGGAGGTGACAAGTGTCAAGTGGAAGACATGCAATATATATATTGATGGCCTTAGTGTATTTTGGGGGGGATTAACACTATCACAGTTTTTGCAAGCCATTGTGAGGAGAAGAGTGTCAGACTGTATGGAAAATATAATTAGTACCTTATTTTCTTAGAGAATACTATAAGGATTTGTGGCCTATAATCTGAATTGCGGTCGAATAGTTGGATTGACAGACCGTGAACAATTTGTCTGGGTGAGAGACTGACTATTGTGGAGTGGTTGTTAGACCTGTGAGCATATTCTCCAGGTGAGAATATTGCTGAGAATTGTTCCCTGGTGCGCTGGGTACTATTCACAGGGCTTAGAGACCTCCTATCCGGCATGTTGTTGGTAACCCTGGGAAGGGAAGTGGGGCAACCGAAGGACTGGTGAGTAGAGAAGGGGCACACATCCTTGTGTTTGACACGTGCGTGGGGAATGAGGGACTGTGGGATAGTTGTAGCAGTGAGCACTTAGGACTGGGAAATTCTATCGAGTTTCAGACCATAGCTTGTTTCTAGGACCCTTTTTACCTTGGTGGAGTTGAGACCCGGCTTGGGGGTGACCTGTTGCTGAAATCTTATGAGAAAAAATGTCTCAGGTGAAGAATGCGTTCAACCCAAATTTGAACTCATGAAGGATTTATTAGTGTAATACACTACTTAAAAAGGAGATACCCTTCATCTTCATTTATGTAGTGTCCCTAATCCAGACCCCTTTGTAATTTTACATATAGGCTAGTGAGTCGAATTGGTACCAAGTGTAAATATAATGAACATATATTCTAGTGAGTCGTTGACACTTGGATTTTGGTGTTGTGTGCACCTGTGAAAGTGCACGAAGAAGTTCTATCATAGACAAGGTGCACACAGTTTGTGTGTTGTGCGCACCTGGGTAAGTGCGTACATTGCACTATGTTTCGCGCACTTGGCTTAGTGTGTGAAATTAAATGCTTATGATTTGAGGACAAAGAGCCTATGTGATTTGAGGCTGGTGATCTTGGACATAGATAGGCTAGTGCGCCTATCCATGTAAATATAATCATGAATATTAATATAATACTACATCATTGCGTGCTAACTGACTTAGACAAAAAAGAGATAGGGCAGCCTACTCCACAGGAAAAAGCGAAAAAAGGATGTGGGTTGTATGTCTTAGGAAATATTTTATAATATTTCCAGGAAAAGTGTAGGGAAAGGGTCACCAAGTGGCTTAAAGCTACTTTTGGAGGTGACAAGTGTCAAGTGGATTATCACTATCACTGTATTTATTTCAACCTTTCTTAACCCCTATATTACAATGTATTTATTTCAACTAACCTTGAAGCTCTTGAACTTAGTGATAATATTCCTATACAACCATATAACAACATCTCTCAATTGAAATGGAACATTTGATTTGTAATGTACCTACATTATCAACACAAAAATATGGGTTTGTTAGTCTAATACACTATTTACAAAAGAGATACCCTTCAACTTCATTTATGTAGTGTCCCTAATCTAGACCCCTTTGTAATTGTACATATAGGCTGGTGACTCGAATTGTTACCAAGTGTAAATATAATGAATATATAGTCTAGTGAGTCGTTAATGCCTCGGTTTTGGTGTTGTGTGCACTTGTGAAAATGTGCGGAGAAGTTCTATCAAAGACAGGGTGCACACAGTTTGTGTGTTGTGCACACTTGGGTAAGTGCGTACATTGCACTATGTTGCACACACTTGGCTTAGTGTGTGGGAATGAATGCTTGTGATTTGAGGCCAAAGAGCCTGTGTGATTTGAGGCTGGTGAGCTTGGACGCAGATAGGCCAGTGTTCCTATCAATGTAAATATAATGATGAATATTAATATAATAATACATAGTTGCGCACTTATTAACTTAGATAAAAAAGAGATGGGAGGGGCTACTCCACTGGTAAAAGGGAAAAAAGGAGGTGGGTTGTATGTCTTAGGAAATATTTTATAGTATTTCCGGGAAAAGTGTAATGTGAGATATATTATTATTTTATATTAAGTTCTCGAGGGTAGGGAATGGGTCACCAAGTGGCTTAAAGATACTTTTGGAGGTGACAAGTGTCAAGTGGAAGACATGCAATATATATTGATGGCCTTAGTGTATTTTCGGGGGGATTATCACTATCACTATTGTTTCAAGCTCTCGTGAGGAGAAGAGTGTCAGACTATATGGAAAATCTAATTATTACCTTCTTTTCTTAGAGAAGCTTGTAAGGAGTTGTGGGATATAATCTGAATTACGGTCGAAGAGTCAGGTTGACAGACTGTGAGAAGTTTTTCTGGGTGAGAGACTGAATATTATGGAGTGGTTGTTAGACCCGTGATCATATCCTCCAGGTGAGAATATTGTTGAGAATTGTTCCCTGGGGCGTTGGGCACTAGTCACAGGGCTCAAAGACTTCTTATCCGACATGTTTTTGGTAACCTTGTGAAGGGAATTGGGGCAGTCAAAGGACTGGTGAGTAGAGAAGGGGAACACTTCCTTGGGTTTGATAAGTACATGGGGAATGAGGGACCGTGGGCTATTTGTATCAGTGAGCACTTAGGACTGGGAAATTTTGTCGAGTTTCAGACCATAGCTTTTCTGTAGGACCCTCTTTTCCTTGGTGAAGTTGAGACCCATCTTGGGGGTGACTTCTTGTTGAAATATTATGAGCGCATTTTTCACCTGAGATAGGAAAATGAAGGATTTCTTTGAACTCAATCTTGGGAGAATGACAATTGACAAGTACAAAAGAATGTTTTTAGAATTGTTGAATTATGTGCCTTTTATCAAGGATGAACAAGTGAAGAATCATAGACGTTTGAGTGGGTTTCTCTCATTTATTAGTGACAAGATACAATATGATGACCCTAAAATAGTGTAAGAGAACATAAGGCGTACTAAGTGTCTTTATGATCAGAAAAAGGGAAGACTAACTCTCCAAAAGGCTTGGGAAGAAAAGATGAAAAGTAAGGTGGAACAAAGGAAGAAGAGAGTTAAACAACTGTTTTTCAGAAATCTTGTGCAAGGAAAAACAACTCTCCAAGAGCCCATAATGTCAAAGACAGTGGGACAAAAGTCATGGAAACAACCTATGTAGTTTTGGGCTTGTGGAGCAAATCATATGCGCAGATATTTCCCTCAAAAAAGTGATAAAGTGAGGACGGTGCACAATGTACAACAAGTTGCGACAGTAGAGGACATAGGAAGAAGTGTGCCAAGGATTTACACAGTGCTAGATAACAAGAAAGTTGAGTTCCATTCACACATGATCAACGTGGAAACTAAGATTAACGACCAACCTATTTATATTTTAATAGACTCGAGAGCTAGTCATAGTTATCTAGATCCTAAAATGGTGGAAAGATTCCATATGTTGAGAAGAAAGATGGGGAAACCTTGGTTGGTGCAATTAGCTATAGGAGGAAAAAATAAAATCAATGAGATGGTTAAGGCATGTCCATTGGAGATGAATGGACTGCACTCAAAGGCTGATTTGAATATTATACCTTTGGGTTTGTACAATTTTATCATTAGTATGGATTGGTTGGATGAGCACCATGTTGTCGTGGATTGTTATAATAAGAAATTTACTTGCTTGGATGATCAAGGAAATTTGAGATCAGTTCAAAGAATTCCAAGAGTTGTGACTATCAAATAAATTTCATCATCGTAGTTGAAGAAACTTTACAGTAAAGGGTGTCAAGCATTCACAACACACATGGAAGAGGCACCTAGGGATAAAGTTCCAAGTGTGAAAGACTGCGCATTGTTTAAAGAGTATGAGGATTTATTTAAAGAGATGTCGAGATTGCCTCCGAAAATAGATATTGACTTATCTATTAATTTTATGCCAGGAGAAACACCTGCATCTAAGACTCCTTATAGGATGAGTATGCTAGAACTGAAGGATTTGCAAATGCAAATTGAAGAACTTCTAAAGAAGGGGTATATACGCCCAAGTGTGTCACCTTGGGGTGTACTATTTTTTTTCGTGAAGAAGAAGGATGGTACATTGAGACTTTGTATCAACTTGAGGCAGTTGAACAAAACAACAATAAAGAAAAAGTATCCTTTGCCAAGGATAGATTACCTGTTTGTTAAGCTAAGGGGTGCAAGGATATTTTCCAAAATAGTTCTCAGATCTAGATATCACCAAGTAAGAATAAAATAGGGAGACGTCAATAAGACTAAATTTGGAAAAAGGTATGGTTACTATGAGTTTACAGTGGTGCCTTTTGGGTTGTCGAATGCACCAACTATTTTTATGTGTTTGATGAACGAAGTTTTCAGGAATTACTTAGATAAATTTGTCATTATGTTTTTGGATGAAATTCTTATTTACTCAAACTATGACGAAGAGCATGAAAAACACTTGAGGATGGTGTTGTAGGTGTTGAGGGAGCATCAAATTTATGCAAATACGAGTAAGTGTTCATTTTATCAACGACAAATTGATTATTTGGGTCATATCATTTCAGAAGAAGGAATAATTGTGGACCCAGTGAAGTTAAAATCCATTGAGGAGTGGCCAACACCAACAAATGTTGTAGAAGTGAGATCCTTTACGTGTCTGGCAGGGTACTACATAAGTTTTAGTGAAGGATTTTCATAGATTACGCATTTGATTACATATCCGTAGAAGAAAGGTGTGTGATTTGAATGGACTCTAGATTTTGCAAGGATTTTTCAACACTTGAAGGGTTTGTTAACAAGTGGATGAAAAATCCATTGTGTGCATGGATGCATGCAAGGAAGGACTCGGTGGGGTCCTAAGTCAGAATAAACACGTAGTATACTACGAATCAAGGAAGTTGAAAGAGAATTAAAGGCTCTATGCTACGCATGATTTAGAGTTGGCAGTTGTAGTGCATGCCTTGAAGATGTGGCAGAATTATCTCATGGGAAAGAAATTTGAGCTCAGGACATATCATTGTAGTATAAAGTATTTTTTTGGACAACCAAGTTTGAATTCCAAACAAAGCAGGTGGTTATAGGAAAATATAACAAAGGTGGTTGACACACTTGGCAGAAGGATGCATGAAATGTATGCTACAACCATTAGCATGTACCAGAATGATTTGTGCGATAGAATTTTGGAAGTTTCCAAATCAGATCTACACTATATGGATATAAGTGCGACTTTACAACAAGGTATGTCGCAGCCAAAGTTTGAAGGTTATGAGTTAAAAGAGGATGGTATCCTCATGTATAGATGTAGATTCTATGTGCCAAATGATCAAGAGTTGAAGAGCCTGATTTTGTCAGAGATGCATAAGGTTCGTTATGTTGGCCATCCAGGTTACTAGAAGACCATTATTGTGGTCAAGAAGCAATACTTTTGTCCAGGTATGAAAAAGGAGGTTGCATACTTTATTGCAAAATGTCTCAAATGTCAGAAAGTCAAGGTTGAACATAGACATCCAGCTAGTCTGTTGCAGCCTTTTCCCATTTCTGAGTGAATGTTGTGACCGTTTACTTCATAACTAAGTTTCCTAGGACTACTAAGTAACATGATTATATGATGGTGGTGGTGGACAAGCTTATTAAAGCTTCCCATTTTATTCTAGTGAAGTCAACATACAAGGCAATCGACATTGCTGAGATATACATGCCTAAAGTTGCTAAGATGCATGGTGTACCTAAGATGATTGTATCTGACTGATATTCCAAGTTCACCTCACACTTTTGGAAAGGGTTATTTAAAGGATTTGGAACAAGTTTGAATTTTAGCACAACATATCACCCTGAGACAGATGGTCAGGGAGAGAGGGTAAAATGGGTGATTGAAGACATGCTGAGGATGTATGTGATGGATAATCCATCCAAATTGGAAGACTAACTTAATTTTGTAGAGTTTGCATACAAAAATGGGTATCAGGAATATTTAGATATGAGCCCATTTGAGGCACTTTATTGTAGAAAGTGAAACACGCCTATAAGTTGGGATAACCTAGCAGACCGCATAGTAGTTGGGCCAAATTTTCTCTGAGAAATGGAGGAGAATATGGTAAAGATAAGGCATAATTTAAAATATCCCCAAGATAGGAAGAAAAATTGCTTAGATAAAGGAAGAAATCACATATAATTTGAAGTGGATGATCACGTGTTTTTGAAAGTCAAGGCCAGGCTCAGTTCCTTAAACTTGGGAAATTTTTCTAAATTAGCAACATGCTTTTGTGGGCCATTTGAAATCCTTAAAAGGATTCATCATGTCACTTATATGCTTGCATTTCTTGTGTTCTTATGCATTCATGATTTTTTCCATGTGTCATTGCTTAAGAAGTATGTACCCGATGTTAATCATGTCATTGATTGGAATGTGATTCAGGTGGAGCCAGAAGTTGGATTTCAAGTGTGATCGGTTTGAATACTGGATTGGAAAGTCAAGTAGCTCTGGGATCGAGTCATGGAGATGGTAAATATCTAATGGACCTGGTATGGTCCTAAGAATGCAACCTGGGAACATGAGGATTCTATGCGAGCAAAGTATCCTCATCTTTTTGTTAATGTTTTAAATTTTATATGTACATGTGTATATGATGCACTAAGGACAATGCATAAATAAGGGGGAGGGGATTGTAGTGTCCCTAATACAGATCCCTTTGTAATCGTACATATAGGATGGTGAACCGAATTGGTACCAAGTGTAAATATAATGAACATATAGGCTGGTGAGCTACTGACACCTAGCTTTTGGTGTTACGTGCACCGAGGAAAGTGCACAGAGAAGTTCTATGAAAGACAGGGTGCTCATTTGGGTTAGTGAGAGGGAATGAATGCTTATTATTTGAGGTGGGAGAACCTATGTGATTTGAGGCTAGTGAGACTGGAAATAGATAGGCCAGTGCGCCTATCCATGTAAATATAATCATGAATATTAATATAATATTGCATTGTTGCGCGGTGACTGACTCAGATGAAAAAGAGATGGGGGGGCCTACTCCACTAGAAAAAGGAAAAAAATGGGGTGGTTTGTAAGTCTTAGGAAATATTTTATAATATTTCCAAGAAAAGTGTAATGTCAGATATATAATTATTTTATCCTAAGCTCCCGAGGGTATAGAATGAGTTACCAAGTGGCTTAAAGCTACTTTGAAGGTGACAATTTTCAAGTGGAATACATGAAATATATATTGTTGGCCTCAGTGTATTTTGAGGGGGATTATCACTATCACTATTTTTGCAAGCTCTCATGAGGTGAAGGGGGTCAGATTGTCTGGAAAATCTGATTATTACCTTATATGATCAGAGAATCTTGTAAGGAGTTGTGGGATATAATATGAATTACAGTCAAAGAGTTGAGTTGACAGACCATGAGTAGTTTCTCTAGGTGAGAGACTGGTTTTTGTGGAGTGGTTGTCAGACCCGTGAGTATATTCTCCAGGTGAGAATATTCCTGAGAATTGTTCCTTGGTGTGTTGGGAACTAGTCACAAAACTCAGAGACTTCATGTCTGGCATGTTGCAGGTAACCATGGGAAGGGAAGTGGGGCAGGCAAAGTATTTGTGAGTAGAGAAGGGAAACACTTCCTTGGGTGTGACAGGTGCGCGGGGAATGCAGGATTGTGGGATATTTGTAGTAGTGGGCACTTAAGACTAGAAAATTATGTCAAGTTTCATATTATAGCTTGTCGCTAGGACCATGTTTTCCCTGGTGGAATTGAGCCCCAACTTGGGGGTGACCTGTTACTAAAATATTATGAGAAACAACATCTATGGTTGGGAGGAACTTCTTAGTCAAGGTCACAGTTGGTGACTTTCATTTAAGATAAGTGTTCTCTATGTGCTTTCCTTGTTTATTTAGCATATTTGACTAGGTTTGACATATGTTAGATTCTTGTATGAGTTTTTTATGAGTAATGGTTGTCATTCTATTAATTGATTCTTGTTCAAGTAAGTATGGTTCACTACGCCTGTATTTGTAGTTGTGCATGGACATGAAAAATGTGGTAGTATTTCCTATTAAATTAACCTTGTAGTTCTAGTTATGAGTTGTCAAGAAGAATATGGAGTGGAAGAGTGTGCAAGTTCGTAATTTGTGTGGTTCAGAAACTGGAACTCCAGTGTGTGTGACTAAGGAATCATATTTCACACACAGTATTAATAGAAGGGGTGTGTGCCACCCAGATGGTAGTGCACCCCATTGTACTGCATGGTCAGTATGTTGGTATGCATGATTGTTTGATTTAATTTCCACTACTTAATATTGTTTGAAAAGAGATTGTTGCTTCCATTGTTACAAGTTGTTTGGTGTGACTCAATTTTGGCTGAGTGCGTTTCTTCAATTGAAATTCCGTGGATTATGCTAAAATATATTATGCACAGTGTATCTCTAGAGTAACATTGGTCAGTGGTATGCTCGAAATGTTACAGTCTAGTTGACTTAGATCATGTGTAAGGTGGTAACGAGACTCAGTAGAAGACTAGCTATGTTACAAAGTGGTATAAGAACTTTGTCAGAGGGTTTTATGGAGTGACTTGGCCCAGCCTGTGGTGGCTAGGGACGTTACAATTTCGATGAAAGAGATTATATAAAACAATAGTCAACATAAATAAGCCTCGAATATTTAAATCCCAAGTCTAGCTAACACAACTCTTAAAACAAATTCAAGATCAAAACTTCAAATCAATTAAAACTCACCATTCCTAATTTGCCTCATAATACTCTTTTAAAATTAAGAATAGCAAGCATAAGTACATAATTCATATGTGAAACATCTTTATCATAACATATTGAATATTTTAATACCAACTCACCCATGAAACTCATTTCAGAAGACCATCAACTACTTTGGATCAATGGTTACCTTGAGGCTCTTGGAGGAAAAATGTTTTTACTTCTAAATAAAACAATTATGGTTTAGGATTAATGCCCTTATGTTATGCATGCAACACTTTGTTCAATGTTTAGAAGTATGTTTCAATGATCAAAACATTAATATAAACATCATAAAATTATTTCACATTCTATCGGTTTCTGCCTCATCATCTACATGTACAAGGTTACATCAATTGTCCCAAAATTTTCTAACATAGTCATCACTCACCTTGAGGCTCACACATAGCACAAATCATTATATGATAGAGGTAAATTCCTCAAAACAATGTCAACTGGGGGTAGAGAAAATGAGTCATTTTACCTTCAAGGAGTTTAAATAGGAATAAACCAACTCATAAAAAATTTAAACATATTAATTAAGGGTGGGTGCAAGCTAATGAAGGCTCTCATGAAGCGTTAGTGGCAATGCAAACATGGAAAAACAACAATCTATTAACTTGGAGGGAATATTCAAGGTACTTTTACAATGAATTTGATATGGTGTAAAAAAGATGAAATGTAGGAAATCGAATTAGCGTTCCGAATATATAAATTTTATTTATAGAATTTGTGAATAACTATGCGAAATTTGAGTTTTTTCTAACAATGGTATGCTATTTTTCAAGAAAAATATAATGTATATGTTTCCTTTACTGCAGGTGTTGAGTACCTTAATGATGGAATTTTATTAAAAAAAAAATCAGAATTGTAGAGAATCCATTGTTCTAGTGCAAGGTATTTTAAAAAAAATTACAATGTTAACTTATATTTTTTTAAGTTATGAAAGTCAATATATCCTTGAAATTACAACACATTCCTTTAATGTAGGCTACAAAGGTCTTAACATTATCAAACCATTCTTTTTTAAGATTGTAGATGTCAGTCTCATCTAGTGATATACATAAATTATTTTAAAAATGGTTAAGGTGATAAAAAGTTATAACATAAATCAAATAGGCATGGGTGAGTGCATGCTAATGATGGTCTCTCATGACACGTTAGTGGCGATGCAAACCTAGAAAAACAACAATATGTTAACTTGGAGGAATTATTCAAGGTACTTTTACAATGAATTTGAATATGGTTTAAGAAGATGAAATGTAGTAAATTGAATTAGATTTCCAAATATATAACTTTTATTCATAGAAATTATGAATAACTATGTTAAATTTGATTTTTTCTAACAGTGGTATCTTATTTTTCCAACAAAATATAAGGTGTATGTTTTTGTTCATGCAGGTTTTGAGTACCTTAATGATGGAATTTCATTCCAAAAACTTGTATACTTGTAGAGAACCAATTTTTATTGTACCGTGTATTTTTTTGAAATTTAAAATATTAATTATATATATATATTTAGATTATCAAAGTCAACATATCAATGAAATTACAACGTCTTTGTTCATGTAGGCTAAGAAGGTCTTAACATGATCAAAACAATTTTTTTTATATCGTAGATATCGGTCTCCTCTAGTGTCGCATATAACTCATCCGAGAAATGGTTAAGTTGAAATTTTTTTATAGAATAAATAAGAGAGGTATGTATTCTAGGATTTTGATGTATGTGAAGACGAAAATAGATTAAA
>ML782163.1:63888-110448 GCA_009831015.1 Picea engelmannii
ATAGAGTGAGGGAGTTATATATAGAGAGAGAAGGGTGATGGAGATATTCTATGGGGGAAAGTGAGGGATGAAGGGAGAGGTAGAATGATATGGAGGGAGGGAGAGAGAGGGACAAGGAGGGGAGGGAGAGAGAGAAAGAAAGGGAAAAGGAGGGGAGGGAGAGAGAGAAAGAGAGGGAAGGATGTACAAAGGGAGGGAGAGAGAGTGTGGAAATGGAAGGGTTAGGGATGGAGGGAGAGAGAGTGGGGGAGAGATAGAGGGAAATATGGAAATAGTAACAGAGAGGCGAGAGAGAGAGAGAGGGAGTATGGGAGACAAAGATGAGTGAAGAAATGAGAAACTGAGAGAGAGAGATGTAGGAGAGAGAGGGGAATATAGAGGGAGGGATGTACAGAGGGGTAGAGCGAGATAGGGGAGAGAATGTGAATGAGTGAGTAAGTGATTGAGAGAGAGAGAGAGAGAGAGGTTGGGAGGTAGAGATAAAGAGAGAGTGAGGGGAGAGGGGTAAATGTAGGAGAGAGAGAGAGAGGTGGAAAGTGATTATGGGGAGAGAGAGGTATGGGATAGAGAGAGAGAGGGAGGGAGAGATAAGAGGTAAAGAGAGAGAGAAGTGGTAGATTAGGAGATATATAGATAGGGATACAAGGAGATAGGGAGAGAGGGGAAAATGGAGAGAGAGAGAGAGATGTTGGTTTGTTTTCATGCTTTCACACATACTTTTTAATGTTAGGGATTTTAGACCCAAAGTTCATCCTAGATATGACCAACAAAACCCCCAAAGAATCAACATATTAATCTCCAGTCAAGGCTGAAGAAGGTCTCACCCGAGACGTAATGAGGATCATAGAGACCATCTAGTCTTGTGACAGAGATGAAGGATTAAACACACATGTATCCATTCAAGATGCAATTCATGCACTCCATTAAAATCTACTTACTATTGATAAATAAGTAAAACAATACACACACATATCCAAATGACACATGATAGACACATATTAGATCAAAACTATTACAATTTTATTATTCCTACAATTCCATAGGACACAAGTATACATAAATTAAACTAGATTCAACAACCACAGAGTTTCATGTCTCCTTTAGATAATTCCCAAGATTTGTAACATACTATGCCATGCACATTCCTTAGACCTTAGACACATTATAGACTCATACTTATATTCATAAGCGCTACAGTATTACAAAGGCTCAGAGTGAGCTCAACATATAATGGCTCAATGAATATTCTATGTGATTGTCTAACTCTTTAATCATCTAACTCTATTTGTGATGTCATTTCTTCCTTTTACATATTTATTTGCTTGGAATCTCTGTCTCTTTCTTCTTTGCTCCAATCATTCTACTGACAAACAACCTCACACACTTTTGGCACCTACCTGCAATCCACATAGCCTTCTCGAACCAGGGAAATCTTAACTGCCTCTCCATCTCATCTTTTGTCAGGTCCATGATCCCTTGTGTTGTTTTTTGTAATAATTTGATATTATTTATTTCTTCCTTGATTCCAGAATGTGGCTTCATGATTTATGGTGTTGTTGAAATATTGTAACTACAAAGAGTATTCTATTTTATTATTGATGTATTATTCATTAGATCAATCCCATTTTGTGGATTGATCATGTCAGGCATTGTAAATGAACAAATCCCCTTTTGCGGATTGGTCAAACCCTAATTGTAATATTCATAATGAGAAATCGGGCCCCAGAATTAATTAAAGTGGTTATAACCACCCAGAAGGAGAAGTTGGTCTTGCCAGTGAAAAGACACATCCTTTCAACACCTTCCAGACTATATAAATAAAGGAGGCTAGCGCCTCATTTGTTCACTCACTCACTTGTTCATCAAAGAACAAGTTTGGAGCTGCAGTTGGAGAAGAAGGAAGAGAGAGAGAGGCGCATACTTGGGAGAGGACTTTTTGTATTGTCTGGTTTATTCTCTTGGCATTGTATTGGATATCTATATTAAGGAAGTTTTTGTTGGGTTTTCTCCCCCATGAGGGTTTCCCAGGATAAATGATGTGTCTCTTGTGATTGTGTATTTCTCAGTGATCCTATCTATGCTATGGTTATCTAGTGAATTGAAAATAAACCTAATAATAGCTTTAAATCTAACATGGTATTAGAGCTAAGCTGAAGAGAGCATCTTTCACAAGAAGAAGAAAAATGTCACTATTGTCATACATGAAAATTAGGGATTTTTATTGAAGAGGAATTTTAGCCCAAAATCCATCTAGAAAAGTGTGCCCTTCCTCAAGGAACTCTTTGTCACCTTCAACACACTTTTTTAGTGGTTAGATCTCCCGGAAAGTGAAACCCTAGTTTTCACCTGTACCAGAAAAGCAAAAGTACCATAAGTACTAGAAAACCATAAGTACCAGAAGTACCAGAAGTACCAGAAAACTAGAAGTACTAGAAATCCACTGGTCAAGTTTGAGGGGGGAAAATTTGGATTTTCAGAAGTCTGACTGTACCAACATACTCACCTCAGCTTAGCTCATCCAGCCCCTAGATCAGAATTTCAAAATTTGAAGTTTGAAAATTTTGGGTTTCCTCATAAAACCCTAAGTTGCAGTTGCAGTTTTAGAATAAGTTGCAGTTGCATTTTCAGTATCAGTTGAAGTATCAGATGTAGTACCGGTTGCAGTCACCCTTGAAGTTCTTAAGAGTTGGTAATTATTACCACTGCTACCATATGGTGCCACTACTGGAAAATGCTATCGGAGGTATGTACTCACATATTTTTAAATGGTTAAGCTTTAAAGGGTATTTGTAGGAGAAGGGATATCTTGCCATAGATCGAGAAGGATCTCAAGATCCAACACATTCAGAGGGACAATGCAAGACAGGTTTGATTATTCTAAATATGCATCTATTTGTTATGACATTATTTTGATCTAGGTTGCTTGTTGAAGCTATGACCATCATACTAACCTTTGATCAAAATCTAAGTCAAAGTATTAGATTGATTAAAGTTAAGATCATAGAGTTTATTCTATAACCCAAACTTCTGTCAAGATAGCATATTGTCCTAGTACAATAGACAGGTTGAAGAAATCACATGTCATATTGAGTGAAGGAGACTTGGAAGAAAATAAACACTCTCATTCTTGAGGACAAGACACCAGGTTCCATGTCACAAGTGATAACCTTGAGGAAGCTATAGTTGCAGAAGGAAACATATTAGATGAGATATGAAGTAGACTATGTACATGACCATATACACTCATGTACCAAACAAGATGAAGAAGAATCTATCTTTTGAGATTCAGAGTATCTCATATGAATATTGATTGAAAGGAGTAGAAGGCTCCAAAGATGACCGAACATTAGAACAATAACTAACATCAGAATTGTTCAAAGGTTAATGAAGTCACCTTGACGGGAATCAGAACTCATTTGAAGCCTGACTCGGTCTTTCATATTTAGACTTGGTATTCAACACCAAGTATACCCTGTAAGAGATGATGAAGTACTTGTAGACTCAGAAGAAATAGAGAGTAAGCTTGATCTCAGAAAGGATCAGATGAAGAGACAACTTCCAGGACTAGGAGACAGATGCCATAAGAAGACTATATCGTAGCTTTAGAAACTTCTAGGAGATATGAAATCGCCTGGGAAATTCCCTTGTTTCAGTAACAAGAAGGAAGATAGTCAGAAATACTAGGATATGGATTCTTCCATGAGACTAGAAGAGAAGTCAGTATTGACTTCCAATATTGATATATACAGATCAAGCATGTTGCATATGTATAAAATCTTGATGTCTGTCTAGAGGATTCTCCCAGCAAGAGGGATAAGACTATGATGAGAAACTTACTCCAGTAATTGAATGAATAGTTCCAATATTTATGACGACAACCAGAACAACCATGATTCATATATAGTATGAGATGCAGTGGGAGAAATCCACATATTTTAAATTGAGTGGCAGTTGGTGAATTACATTAGTTGGGTCATGGAGACATGATTATAATGAAAGATAGAGTTACCTCCATGAAAGAAGAAGAACTACCTTCAGTATTAGTTATTGAGCCACTCTCATATGAAGTTGTTGTCATGATGGAGTAGAGGAGTTACTCCCATACTTCAGAAATCACAGTGAGAATGGAGAAACCATTCTCAGTTATAGAGTAGGTGCAGGTGTAGAGTACCAGTTCCAGAAGGAATAGCTGCAGAAAACAGAGAGAACATACTCTCAAGCAGTGAGACAGATAGTGCCTTGCAGAGAGCACATAGATCTAGCACATGATTGTGAAGATTGAGTTGCAGTTGAGTAAGTGTACCAAATTGGTACAATGTCATGAGAAAATTTGAAGATTAAAGATAGAAAGACTCATGTCTGCCAGTTGAAGGAAACTCTGTACGTGTTAAAGTAAGCTCCTAGAGCTTGGTATGAAAGAATTGACAGTTTCCTAACGAGATTGGGCATTACAAAAGAGTAAAGTTGATTCTAACCTTTATCTCAAGGTTATGAATGATGAGCCAGTGATGTTACTATTATATGAAGATGATGTATTCTTAATAAAGATGAAGAAAAGCTCATCACATATTGCAGAAGAAGCTCGCTACAGAGTTTTAGGGAAGACCTAAATGCATTATCTATTAGGTCTTGAAGTTTGGAAAAGAATAGAGAAGATATTTCTTAACCAAGGGAAGTATGTAGTTAAAATGAAGGGGGTTGACATGTTGAAATCTAAATCCATGTACACACCCATGGAAAATAAGTTGAAGCTCCTGGTAGATACCTCATCAGAATTGGTTGATGCTACTATGTACAGACAAATTATTGGTTCAGTGATGTATCTGACAAATACTAGGCTAGATATATGTTTTTCCTTGAGTCAGTATCTGTTAGAACCCAGACATGTTCACATTGTTGCTGAAAAACATATGATATACCTTAAGGGTACGTTGGATTTTGGTCTCTATTATACTAGAGATCATGACTTCAGACTGAGTGGTTACACCGATTTAGATTGAGCTAGAAGTTCTTCTGATAAAAAGAGCACTTCAGGATGTTGTTTCAGTCTATGGTCAGCCATGACTTCATGTAAGAGTAGGGAGAAATTCAATATTTCTCCGAGCACAACATAAGCAGAATACATTGTTGCATGTTCTGCCAGTTGTGAAGTCGTATGGATTCAGATGTTGTTGACATATCTATTTGATCTGGAGATGGAAGCCACCATGATCCTATGTGATAACCATAGTTGTATAAATATGATGGAGAACCTTGTGTTCCATGATGAGTCGAAGCACATAGAGATATGGCATCTCTTCATTCGTGATATGTTGCAGAGAGGAGCCATAAAGCTCCAGTATGTTAGCACGAATGAACAGGTTGTTGATGTGTTGACCAAGCCTCTATCTCGTGTAAAGTTTGAGCACTTTTGATATAAGCATGGTGTAGTCCTAAAGGACCTCACTCGAAAGGGGGAGTAGTGTTGTGATGCCATCCCCATGATGATGATGTGCTAGCCTAGTGTTGTGATGCCAACCTTGTGCTAATGATGTGCCAGCCTAGTGTTGTGATGATCTGTGCCAACCTCGTGATGTGATGATGTTTCCAGTCTTGTACTGTTATTCCAGCTTCATGCTGATGATATTATTTTGACAGTCTCGTACTGTGATGCCAGCTTCGTTTTCTGATGATGTGTGCCAACCTCATGCTGTGACGATGTTGCTAGTCTTGTACTGTGATGCAAGCTTCATGTTGATGATATTGTGTTGATAGTCTCGTAATGTGATGCCAACTTCATGTTGTGATGATGTGTTTCTAGCCTCGTGTTGTGATGCCAGTTTCATGCTGATGATGTGTTTCCAACCTCGCGTTGTGATGCCAACTTCGTGTTGATGATGTTGTTTTTCCAGCCTCGTGCTGTGATTGCAGCTTCGTGCTAATGATATTGTGTAGCCAACTTCATGTTGTGATGCCAACTTCGTGCTAAAGACTCTCAGCCTAGTGTTGATGTTGATGATGCTCCAACCTTCGTGCTGTGATGTTGTTGTTGTCGATGATGCTCTAGCCTTCATGCTGTGATGTTGTTTTTGTTGATGATGCTCCAGCCTTTGTGTTGTGATATTGTTGTTGTTGATGTTGTATCAACCTTGTGTTGTTATTGATGATGATGATGTATTAGTGTTATACTAATCCATGTTGATGTAGATGATGATGATGATGCCACTTCAACTTCTCACTGAAGATGATGATGATGATGCCACATCATCTTCTTGTTGAAGATGATGATGATGATGCCACTTCAGCTTCTTGCTAAAGATGATGATGATGATGATGATGTTATTTCATCTTTCATGTTGAATATGATGATGTACTTTAGCCTCATGCTAAAAATACTGATGATATTACTTTAGCCTCATGCTAAAGAATATGATGATGTTACTTTAGCCTCATGCTAAAGATGATGATGATGTTACTTTAGCCCCATGCTGATGAGGATGATGATGCTACTCCATATCCATGCTGTGAAAGATGATGATGAGAAAAACTTCCGATGATTTATAGATACACCATTCAATCTTCCAAGATGTTGTTGATGATGTTGCCCTCTCTCTCACTTGATGTTGTTGTAGAATACCCTTCTTGTTAATGGGGAGTGTTGAAATATTGTAACTTCAAAGAGTATTCTATTTTATTATTGATGTATTATTCATTAGATCAATCCCATTTTGTGGATTGATCATGTCGGGCATTGTAAATGACCAAATCCCCTTTTGCGGATTGGTCAAACACTAATTGTAATATGCATAATGAGAAATTGGCCCCAAGAATTAATTAAAGTGGTTATAACCACCCCAAAGGAGAAGTCGGCCCTTCCAGTGAAGAGACATGTCCTTTCAGCACTTTCCAGATTGTATAAATAAAGGAGGCTAGCACCTCATTTGTTCACTCACTCACTTGTTAATCAGAGCGCAAGTTTGGAGCTGTAGTTTGAGAAGAAGGAAGAGAGAGAGAGGTGCATACTTGGGAGAGGACTTTCTTATTGTTTGGTTTATTCTCTTGGCATTGTATTGGCTATCTATATTAAGGAATTTTTTGCTGGGTTTTCTCCCCCATGATGCTTTCCTAGGATAAATGATGTGTCTCTTGTGATTATGTATTTCTCAGTGATCCTATATATTCTATGGTTATCTAGTGAATTGAAAAGAAACCTAATAATAGATTAAACTCTAGCAGGTGCTACTGACAAGACTCAAACCAACAAACATATTTCATATCTTGGACTTGGTATGCAATATCAAACCTCAGTCCAGTGAACACTTCTTGTTCTTCTTTGTGCATTTAGCTTAGGCACATGAAAAACTAGAATGGGTGCATACAAAACTTGGAAGAAGTGCACACAAAATTTGGAATGAGTGCGCACAACTTCATTTGTCCACGTGCGTGAAGTAACCCAAACCTTTTGGTGCCAATAGGTCCCCACCACCATTACTTGGCTAGTCTTCAAGTCAATAACTTCATGAAATAACCACTAAAATTTGAGTAAGACAAAATCATCCTCATCATTGACCCAAATCATCAAACTAAGATATGGTTGCATCCGGGTTTGAGTAAGAGAAAATCGTTTGTTCAGGATGTAGTTGCAACCTGACCTAGGTCCTAGAATGAGTCAATCAGGCTCCATGGTGAAATATGGAGTTGGAGTGTACATGGCCAGATGCTTGATCCATGACCTTCAATGGTGTCTGTGGAGGTGAATGAGGGATATGTTTAAAGAAATCTATCAAACACTAAGCCTTGAAAATAAGTTAGGCTCCATCAAGAGAGATAATTAGTTGGTGCTTGTCTTTTTTTTTCTGGTAGAACAGGACAGCGCCAATAGTATTGGGATTTATGTTGTTGGATAAGTGAGGATCCATGGAAATGGGTGAGAGTATGGAACCATATGACTAATATAGGGAGCCAAACGATGGAAATTGGTGAGAGTATTAATCAAAATGGTATTAAATGTTATTTATCTTTGACTAGGTTCAAAATATTGTGTTGATCCCAAGTTGATGATGCACCTGTCATTTTGTTGGAATTCCTACATATATGAGAGGGTATTATGATTTTTCATATGTAGTTGTATCATTTTGTAATATATTTTAAAGGATTATAACCCAACCCTTTTTAAGACTATCCAATAACAATTTATTAGTTTTATTTGGAATTTATTTTTTATGTTTGATTTTTTATGTATGTATGTTTTCTTAAGGAAAATGGTTAAACATTCTATGATTTAGACCTTTCCTTGTTTTCCATCATACGAATTTGATTATGAAATCTTTGTTGAAAATGTAATTTTTTATTAATGAAATTGTTGTTTTTGGTGTAGAAATAAATTTTGCACCGTCAAATACCCTTACTACAATCAATTTGTGCAATGTTAACATCTAATATCTACAATTCCATCAATCCAAAATGATTTTAAATAGTTTTGTTAGTATTTTGCTAGAGAAACTTCTGGACCAAAACTGTGTGTGGAATATTGAAACATCCAACATTTCGAGTCGACACTCCACCCATCATCAGGGACATAGAAAGCTAAAAAGTTGTAAAAGAGTGTTGATATTTATAAATATACCAGAGTGATAGTGATGGTTGTTAACAAATTGAAAGCATCTGTTGGTTTTAGGTAAGCAATAATGGTAAAAAAAGGGGTTAAATGAGGTAAAAATACTAAAATAATAGTTCATGTATTAAATGGGGTTAGGTTGTAGTGGCGGTAGAATTAAAATAATCATACAAGATGATCATAGAAGATTAAAGTAAACATTAATAATAGTAAAATGATGAAAAATTAGAATAAGTAATTAAATGATTAAAGAGAGTTAATTTTTTTTTTAAAGAAAAAGAGTTTAATGATATATGAGGTCAAGGGAGGAAGATTAGAATACATTCATTAAATTAAATTAAATAAATGGTGGTGAAAGAATGTGAAAAGCGAAGGAATTAACAATTAAACTATTCAATAAGGAAAAAACAAATAGGAAAATAATATGAAAGGGAAGGAGAAAATAATTATGGAGAGAATTTTTTGTCAAAGTCAAGGTCATTAAAAAGAGAGATAGATGAGACAAAGTTAAAGTAATTAAATAGAGAGAAAATTTTACAAATAGAGACGAGTTTAATAAAAAGATATAAATTTGTGGGGTGTAATAGGTTAGGAGAGTGAAGGAAATAAATGTGATAAGAATGAGAGGAGAAAAAGAATAAGAGATTAGGTTAAGAGTGTCATTAAAGGATACATGTGACAAAGTAAAGAGAGGTAGTGGAAACCTGATTTGGAAGGAGGAAAGAGGAGGAGAAGGTAGGAACTGGGAAGAGATTGATCAATCAAGAAGGAGGGAGGGGAGGGGGATATCAAAGCTGGAGGTCTAATGGTTAAGGTGAAAAATAACAGGTTTTGATGAATGGCTAAGCTTATAGCCATATTCGCGGTTAAAATTCTTAGTGTGTTTTTCGATTTGAAGGGATTCTCGAATGAGATAGGAAGAGTAATGAGGGGTTGGGGCTAGGATTTTAGTTTGTTCAAAGAAAAAGAGGTTCTTGGGATTGAAGGAGTGTTCGGTGATAATTGATTTTTTTATTTGGTTATTGGAAGTGTCAGATATATTCTCTTTAATCCTATCTTTAAAGGTTCTTCCAGTTTTTCCTATGTAATATTTTACATAGAAGAAAGGAATGTGGTAGACTATGGGGCCAAGCATCGGGTACTTTTTGTATTTGGTTGTTTTGAACAATTGTTTGAGGGTTTTGTGAGGTTTGAACAAAGTTTTAATATTCTTCTTAGAGAGGAGTTTTGCGATGTGATCGGTGGTTCCTTGGATATAGGGAAGAGAGAGGAGGGAATGGTGAGAAGAGGCAGGGGGGAGGTTTTTGGTTTGGGTTTGTTAGCTAAGCAGAAGGCTTGGTTAATTTGGGAAAGAGAGTAACCATTGGACATCAAGACTTTGCTTAAATGGGCCTTTTCATCTGTGAGGGATTGAGGGTTGGATATGTAGATGGTGTGAGTGATCAAGGTTTTAAGGACCACATATTTTTGGGCCAGGTGATGGTGGGATATGACATTTATATATATGCTAGTGTGATTTTTCTTCCTCTATACTTGGTGGGAGAGTGGGGTCTTCCCTTTCCCAAATAGTGGTTAATATATTTATGGAACGCTTTAAGTCACTTAAGTTAAGAAGCTTTCATCTCAAATCCAAATGTTGGTTTTGGTTTGTAGATGACACGTTTTTCATCTGGCCTCATGGCCATTCCAACCTCATCTCCTTCTTTAATCCTCTTAATATCCTCTTGCCCCACATCTAATTCACTATGGAAACCCAAAATGACAACTCCATTCCTTTCTTGGATGTTCTCATATCTCGCCATCCAGATGGATATCTCTCCCACCGATCACATAGAAAAAATCTTGGCTAAAAAGAATATTAGAATTGTGTTCAAAACTCACAAAACCCTCAAACAAATGTTCAGAAAATCCAAAGAAAAAGCGGACCCGAAGCTTGGACCAGGAGTCTACTAGATTCCTTGCTCCTGTGGAATATATTACATAGGCCAAACTGGAAGAACCTTTAAATCTAGGTTAAAGAGCATATATCTGACACTGCCCATAACCGAACATCAAAATCATCTATCGTCGAACACTCCTCCAATTCCAAGCACCTCATTTTCTTTAACCAAACAAAAATCATATCCCCAACCCCTCATTACTCTTCCCATCTCATTTGAGAAGCCCTTGAAATCGAAAAACACCCTAACCACTTTAACAACGAATATGGCTATAAGCTTAGCCATTCATAGAAACCTACTATTTTTCACCTTAACCATTAGACCTCCAACTTTCAGACCCCCCTTCCCTCCCTCCTTCCCATTTGACCAATCTCTTCCCATTTCCTACCTTCTCCTCCTCTTTCCTCCTTCCAAATCAGGTTTCCATCACTTCTCTTTACTTTATCACATGTATCCTTTAATCATGCCCTTAACCTAATATCTGATTCTTTCACTCCTCTCATTCTTATCACCTTTATTTCCTTCACTCTCCTAACCTATTACACCCCACAACTTTATATCTTTTTATTAAACTCGTCTCTATTTGTATTATTTTCTCTCTCTTTAATTAATTTAACTTTGTCTAATTTATCTCTCTTTTTAATAACCTTGACTTTCAAAAAAAATTATCTCCATAATTATTTCCCCCTTCCCTTTCATATCATTTTCCTATTTGTGTTTTCCTAATTGAATAGTTTAATTGTTAATTCATCCGCTTTTCACATTATTTCACCACCATTTCTTTACTTTAATTTATTGAATGTATTCTAATCTTCCTCCCTTAACCTCATATATCATTAAACTCTTTTTCTTAAAAAGAATAAATTAACTCTCTTTAATCATTTAATTACTTATTCAAAATTTTCATCATTTTACTATTCTTAATGTTTACTTTAATCTTTTATGATCATAGATTGTATAATTATTTTAATTCTACCACCACTACAACCTAACCCCATTTAGTACATGAACTATTATTTTATTATTTTTACCTCATTTAATCCCTTTTTTTACCGTTATTTCTTACCTAAAACCAACATATACTTTCAATTTGTTAATGACCATCACTATCACTCTGCTATATTTATAAAGCTCAAAACTCTTTTACAACTTATTAGCTTTCTATGTCCATGATGATGGGTGGAGTGTCCACTCGAAAAGTTGGATGTTTCAAAACTCCACACACATTTTTGATCCTGAAGTTTCTCTAGCATGATGACTAACTGTGAAAACCTGCATTCACAAATTGTTAGTATTTGTTGGTGTGAATTTGTTGAGTAATGATAGTTGTGATATTTTATGTACTCTTAAATAATTATTTCATAAGTATCTAAGAATAAGAATATTTTACACTATGGGTTGAGAAATGTTATTTATTAGAACTATTATATGGGTTTTGATGACTCTTTTCCATGGTAAAATAGTGTCCCATCATTATTATGTAGTTTAGTTACATTTTTTCACCATTTCTTAAATGATGAGTTAAAATTTATCTATATTGGTAAGAAAAATAAGGGTTTATTGTACATACATTTTTCAACCTCAAAACCCTTCATAATAAAAATGTCTAGTACAAAATGAATAGTATGTGGAGTACCTTTGAATTAGTGAAGGAGTTGTCTAATGTCACAATGTAACATAATGTTGAATTCAACCTTTTAATGTAAACCATGGTCAACACTATTAATGTTACAATGAAACATAACCCTTGATGAATGTCACAATGCAACATAAACATTGAGTAACATAACTATTCAACCTAAGTCAACAAAAATATGCATCACAATGTGGCATAACCATCAATGAACATCACAATCCAACATAACGTGTCAAGAACATCACATTGCGATATAACTATTAGTGAACATCACAGTGTAAGAAAACCATTCAATAATGTAGAAATTCAACATAAGTAAACCAAGATGAAGGTTCCAATGTGACATACACATTGGAGAATGTTGCAATCCAACATAGACATTGAGGTATGTTGCAATAAAAAACAACCATTTATGAATGTCACAATGCAACATAACATTGAAGAACGTAGAAATTTGAACATAAGTCAATCAAGATGCACATGAAAATGTGACATAAGCATAGTTAATATTAGTCTTCCATAAGACAACTATGATTGAATGTCACAATGCAACATAACCATTCAGGAACATCTCATTGAAACATATCCCTTAAGGAATGTCTCAAGGTGACATAACCCTTAATTAACATTGCAATGTATTGTAACAATTAAGGAGCGTATCAATTTGACATAACAGAACAAAGATGAACATCGCAATGTGACATAATCATTGGGCAACATCACAATCCTAAATAACCCTTAATGACTATTTTAATGTGACATAACCCTTAATATATGTTGCAATCTGACACAACCATTGATGAATGTAGCAATTTGGCATTATTCAACTGGAATGAACATTGCAAAGCAACATTACCATAATACATCAATTATCGTTGTTAATGTGACATATACCTTGATGGACATCATAGTGCAACAAAATCATTCAAGAATGTATCAATTCAATTTAAATCAACCAAGATGAATCTCACAATGTGGCATACCCATTGAGGAATATCGCAATCCAATATAACTAATGAGGTGTTAGCACTTTGTATTTTCCCTTGGCTACGGGAGGAAAACTACAAAGGTAACCACATACAACTTTGGTCTTGGAATATGGCCTTTCCAAACCATAGAGGTCTCTCTCACTGTATATTAAGCTCAATAGTCAAATATAAAATGGAGATATTTTAAGATGTGGTTGATGGCAGAGGTGGAAGAAAATCCATTGGGCATGAAGTCAACTTTGAAGCAAATGGAACTATCAGTGATTGGTTTTAGATTTTTCAAGGAAACATAGGCTAGGTAAATGATGGTATTGCAGTCAAGGTATCGTTGTAATACAATGGAAGAAGGGGAAAAAAAATAACTACATTCAGAGCATCAACTTGGATGAATTATGAGTGTGTTTTTTAGAGGAAATTACATTACTTAATTGCTTGATCTAGAGCATCAAACCAAATGAATTCTAAATCACTAATTTACAATCAAGTATTTTTAGATTAAAGATGAAATTGAAAGGAAACAAAATATACATACACAGAGAAAACACATACTTCATATCACCATCACTAGAATCCCTAGTAAGAGAAACTCAATGTTTCTGCAGTGATATTCCATTAAAAACTAGCAAATTACAAGATGCCCAAAATATCCCTCTACGCTTCTTCCAACCCCATTAGTCAATAAAAATTACAAATATATATAGAAAATAATCTTCCCCAAGATGAGGAGTTTGAGCTCAACTACTTCCCAAAGTTGGATCTGGTTACAAAATTATAGCAACAAATTTAGAATTGCCTGCTAGGAAATATGAATCAATTTTCTAGAAAATAGGGGTCAAAGATAACATCATATATCTCTAATCATGATATATGTTACAAAAATGATAGATTTTTTTGTATATGAACCCATTCTTGAAAAAAAATCTTTCAATTTTCGAAAATTCCTCTCTAGCATCTCACAATCTGCGCCCAAAGATAATTACTAAAATAGGAAATTATTAAATGTTTAAATCTGAAAAATAGGTTGTAAAGATTTATTCGAATATTCCAAACCATGACACCTGTGAATAAAATGAGAGCGGTTTTTGTGAATGGTATCATTCTTGAAAATAACCTCTTTTAGGTTTCAATATTCCTTTTCATTTGTCCAAAAATGGAGTTTGAAGTTGACTGAAAAAACAATCATTTCCATAACTTGCGCAACAAACTTGTGGAGCGAAGTTCATTTTGACATTTTCTTCTATTTTTTGGATTTGATTGATGGTTGAAGTTCATTGATTTACATTTTGAAACTTGAGATGATGATAAGAATCCCTAGGACCACTTCATTACCATTTCAAACACCATTTTCTTCAACATCCTAATATATGTCAAAAACTTGATTCAGACTTTGACCCTTGATAAAATTATAGGAAAATAACATCGGCTCCAATGGGGATGTTGTCCTCCATGTGAGGCAGTAAATAACCCACTGACTAGGTGCCTTCATCCATTGGGATGTTACCAACCTGGAAAATGACTTGTGTCCTTCTCCAACTAAAATCAAACCCACTTTCCAATTACTAACATAAAACTGTAGCTGACAACATTCACACTGTAAACTCAAACTGGAATTGAAAAAGACACCGATGCAAAGTGATTACTACTGAAAACTGAAAAATGAAAACTGAACTATGCACACTTTTAAAACCATACTGTTAGAATTCAAATTGAAATAAATTCTTTCCCAACAAGCTTATTAGTACAACAATCCTACTTTAATCATCTAAGGAAAATGTTGAATTCAAGTGATCCCATATTTCCAATGTAACCAATCAAACAAATATCTACTTGACTATCCTTTGCTTTGATTCTCTCCAAAACAAAAGAAAAGGTTAAAAGATGGCAACTCAATATGAAATCTAAATCCACCTTCAAATTTTATTGATGCAGGAGCATCGCCAACTCAGCAAGCGAGCCAGCACATAAAGCGGAGATCAGCTGGGAAAACAAACCCAAAATTTTGAAAGTGCATTGGGATTGTAGCGCAAGTTTTAAATGATCCTTTATGAAGGAGCGCCTTTTGTATTGTATCAGACCTCGAGCCATACACTCTTGTCTGAAATAGATAGGAGGCATTTAATAGATTTAATGCAGGTAGATAGGAGTTATTTCTAGATTAGATAGTTTTAGAGTCCGAGAGGGAAAACGGATATAGACACCCTCATAGTACATTGTAACATTATTCTGGAGAATCAAGCATTCAAAAGAGAGGAGAAAGCAGAGAAATTGTGAAGAACACCCATGTACATATGTTGAATTAATAGAATGAAATTCTGATTCAAGTTCATGGCTGGTGTTGTTTCTCTCTGTAGATTGTTTATGTGCTCATGAATGTTTGTTTTTCTGGTTATGCATTTGCTTTGTATATGCTATGCATGTGATTTTAGGTTTTAAACTGAGGTCTGAGAGAAAGAATAAGTTTCAGTTGTTTCTCTGTCTGAGCCAGGAGATTCCTGCAAAGAGTGCAGTTGAATTCATCCGCAAGGAGTGCGTTGATGAGGGCTCGATAGTCTAACTTTTGTTCTTATTTTCCCAGAAGTTGATTTGGGTTGTTGTTAAAGCCGTGCGAGGGGTGTATCGGAGGAATCAAAGTTCTTAGTTGTTAATATGAGAAAAGGAAGCTAAAGACTGTTGTTGCAGGAGTTGCGCAGAGTCTGAAGGATTCAACACTGGAGAAGTTGTTGAATGTCGAGCGCAAGGAGTGAGCGCAAGACCCTCTGAGAGAGTAAGAGTTGAAAAGCTCAGTAGGGTCAGCACCTTCGTGATAATCCTTATAGGATAGCACGAGAGGTTTGATCAAAGAAGGTTCGAGTAGGAATTGCAAGCACAGACATCAGAGGATAAGTCTTGTGAAGAGACACGCATCCAAAGAAATCTTCAAGAAAGAGAATCGACCGACAGGATTCGCAGGGAAGATTAGAGAAATCCCGTAGGCTGTTAGATCTCGGAAAAGTTGCACAGGTTTTAAGCCTGGAGGAGCATAGAATATCTCGGAGATTCGGAGTTCAGGATATCGGGGTTTCTGTGGTCGTGAAACTCTTGTAGAACAGAATCGCGATTAATGATTTCCCGAGAATATCAGAGTCGTTGATCGCAGCGGCGATACGTGGCGTGAGATCCTGGAGAGTCGGGGTTCAACATTCGTGGTTCTTGCATACAACGAAATATTTGCAGGGTAAACCGCGATTTCGCGATACCCAACGGATTGGAGAAGGAAGCGGTGAGGTGAGTGAAGTGGCATCGGCATATCGTGAGCTCGGAGCTTCGCGAATTGGAACTACGAAGATTTGCGTCAAAGTTTACGAGGTCGCGAGGGGTGATAACTCGGTAACCACCGGTCAGTGTGTGCAGTCACAGAGCGCAGCAAAAGAGACAGGTGGCATCGGGGATCGAGAATCAGGGACACAAGAGGTAAGTGATCGACGACATCGTAAGTTCCGATTTCTCGACGGGTAAAAAAAATCCCGACAAGAGTAAGGAAAGCCTTGGTAAATACTCATCGGGTTTCAGGGTTTTGAGAGACCCGAACCTGTGTTTTCAGGACTCATGATAACGCGAGGTCCGATCTCCCGATAGGACGAAGGGAAATCATCGGAAGAGCCCTGTGGGTATTGGAAGGTCCCGATAAGGGATCAGAAGAGTAATTTATCTCTTCAGCCCGAACGAAGAGAAGGTCCTGGTGGTAGCAGATGTGCTTGGTGGTGCGTTTTGGGTCAAAGAGGTATCAGAGCGGGGATTTACTCTCTTTTTTCTACAATAGAGAGAAAGAAGAATTCACCATGCCGCCGAGAAGGGAAAGACTATCGCCTGATCCAGAGGACAAGGATGTGCGAAGAAGAGGTAGGCCGGAAGGGAATCCAGAAATGGAAAGGCAGATACGCGATCTTAGAGCGAGATTGGAAGACATGGAAGCAGCGTAGAGACACACAACAAATGCTGGAGACTTAAGTGACTCTGAAGGCGAAGTTGAAGCTGAACTACAAGGAGAAGTTGCAGTCGAAGATGCATCCAATGAGCGATTTATTAAAGCTATCGCCCAGATGAGTTCAAAGACAAAAATGGACATTCCAGTCTATGAAGGAAGTCTGGATGCAAAAGAGCTTCTAGATTGGATTAGAACTCTTGATACCTACTTCGATTATGAAGACATCGAAGAGGATAAAAAGGTCAGACATGCTGTCACTAAATTGAAAGGACACACAACATTATGGTGGGACGAGCTTCAATCAGACAGACGTTCCAAAGGCAAGCAAAAGATCAAAAGCTGGGATCGAATGATTGCAAAGATGAAGGCAAAGTTCATCCCAAGGGATTATCAAATCACACTGTTCAAGAGAATGCAGAACCTGAGATAGAAGCTGATGATAGTGAAGGAGTATATTGAAGAATTTTACAAGCTCAATATCAGAGCAGGTCATCGGGAGAGAGATGATGAAAAATTTGCCAGGTATATGAATGGGTTAAGATATGATATCCAAGATGAAATGAGTATGACAACCATCAGAACGGTTGAGGATGCGTATCAGATGGCACTGAAGGTAGAAGAAAAGCTAAGGTGTAAGCCAGTACAGCGAGGCCAAGGTAGGAGCCAACCGAGAGGAAAATCAGTTTCCCAAGATAAGTTCCAGAAATCTAAGGATGAGTGGAAGAAGCCTCAGACAAGAACGAAAAGAGGGGGAAGTTCTTAGTGAGGCCAACACGCTGAACAACGAATGCAGCAGGCAGAACAGAGCGGAGGATACGCTGATAATAATACTTTTCCTCTTATCAGAGGTAGAGGAAGAGGCAGAGGAGGAGTCATCACATGCTACACATGTGGGAAGTATGGGCACAAGGCAGTTGACTATCCAGATAGGAAGACAGATAAAGGAGAAGCTCACATCGCCGAAGCACAAAGGCGAGTCGCTGAAGCAGAAGACGCAGAAGACGGAAGGTCGTTGATGATGCGTAAAGTTCTCTTAACACCTGAGAAGGAGGTGGAGGACACAACTCAGAGAAGCAGACTGTTCAGAACTGCATGCAAGACCAAAGATAGGAAATGCAAGGTCATTGTGGACAGTGGAAGCACCGACAATCTCATTTCAACCGAGATGGTGGAGAAACTAGAGCTGGAGACGACTGATCACCCGAGTCCATATAAAGTCTCATGGCTACAGAAGGTACATCAGGTGAGTGTCACTAAACAGTGCTTAGTGGACATCAAGATAGGAGGATATAATGATAATATTCTCTGTGATGTTATTCCTATGGATGTATGTCATTTATTGCTAGGCAGACCATGGCAATATGACAGAAACGTAATTCATGATGGGAATATGAATACGTATACTTTGGAGAAGAATGGGAGAACACATATATTTCTTACGATAAAAGATAAGGAGGTGAAACCGGAAGTGAACAACAGGGTACTTCTCATGAGTGGAAAGGAACTTCTGGCAGAAGTAAAGAAGAAGGAGGATCCACAATTCTTTGTGGTCAGGAAACCGAAAGTTGTTTTGACTAGCACGAGAGTGGATGATTTGCCAACAGAAATTCAAGAACTACTGGAAGAGTTCGCTGATATTGTGGTGGACGAATTACCTCATTTGTTGCCGCCGATGAGGAGTGTAATTCATCATATAGACCTCATACCAGGAGCTAGTTTGCCGAACAAAGCAGCGTACAGGTTGACGCCGCAGGAGAATGAGGAGGTCAAAAGGCAGGTACAGGATCTGCTGGATAAATGACTGATCAGGGAGAGTTTAAGTCCGTGTGCCGTTCCAATGGTACTGAGTCCAAAGTAGGATGGAGGATGGAGAATGTGTACAGATTCCAGATCCATTAACAAGATAACCATCAGGTACAGGTTTCCATTACCATGGATGGATGACTTGATGGACTGCTTGAGTGGAGCAGATTTTTTTTCAAAGGTGGATTTGAAAAGCGGATACCATCAAATTCACACGAGGGAAGGAGATGAATGGAAGAAAACCTTCAAAACCAATGAAGGGTTGTACGAATGGCTATTCATGCCGTTTGGTTTGACGAATGCACTGAGTACATTCATCAGGCTGATGAATGAAGTGCTAAAAGAATTCATTGGTAAGTTTGTCATTGTCTATCTAGATGACATATTAATTTTCAGTAAAACAAAAGAAGAACATATGAAGCATTTAGCTGCAGTAATGAGGAGGCTACAACAAGAGAAATTGTTGGTCAATGTGAGGAGATCTTCATTTATGAAGACATAACTCATTTACTTGGGATTTGTCGTATCATCAAATGAATTGAAAATGGATCCAAGTAAAGTGGAGGTGATTAAAAATTGGCCATCACCAAGAAATATTTTCGAGGTGAGAAGTTTCCATGGATTGGCTAGTTTCTACAGAAAATTCATTAGGAATTTCAGTGGAATTAGCGCAGCAATGATGGACACAATCAAGAAAAGACATAAATATTTTCATTGGACTGAAGAGGCAGAGAAAAGCTTCAATCTGTTGAAGCGGAAGATCACCGAACAACCGGTTTTGGTGTTTCCAGATTTTGCAAAGATATTCCAAGTGAAATGTGATTCAAGTGGCTTTGCCATAGGAGCGGTCTTGAGCTAGGAGGACAGACCAATTGCATATTTCATCGAGAAGCTGGATGAGGCAAAGGTGAAGTACTCAACGTATGATAAAGAATTCTATGCTATCATACATGCGTTGAAGAAGTGGAGGCATTACTTGATCCCGAAAGAATTTGTTCTGTATAGTGATAACCATGAATTATAGTTTGTGACTCAGCAGGAGAAGCTGAATCAGAAACATGCAAAATGGGTAGAGTATATGAAGAATTTTACATTTGTAATTAAACACATTTCAGGGACTGCTAACAAAGTGGCTGATGCTTTGAGCAGGAAGTGTTTGTTGCTGCAGGAGTTCTGAGTCAAAACATTGGGTTTTGAAAATCTTAACGACATGTATGCAGAAGATGCAGATTTTGCAGAGGCATATGAGGCAGCTGAGAATCCAGTTCTCAGAGACAGAAGCCTGTGGATGGATTACATGATCTAGAATGGACTGTTGTTCAGAGGAAATCAGTTATGCATTCCAAATTGCTCCATGAGGGAGAATCTGCTAAAACAAAAACATAGTGGTGGATTAGCAGGGAATTTTGGCCACGAAAAGACATTTGCAAAGCTGAGTGAGGCGTATTTTTGGCCGAAGATGCGAACAGATGTCAAGAAGTTTGTTGACAGATGCAGAATTTTCCAGCATTTGAAGGGCAGGAGGCAGAATGCGAGATTCTACCAATCCTTACCCATACCTGAAAGGTCGTGGGATGAAATCAGCATGGATTTCGTATTGGGATTGTCGAGGATGCAAAGAGGACATGATTCGATCTTTGTAGTGGTCGACAGATTTTCAAAAATGGCTAATTTTATTCCATTCCAGAAGACCAGCGATGCAACTCATATCGCGAATTTATTTTTCAAGGAGATCGTTAGACTTCATGGTTTACCCAGAAGCATAGTATCGGACAGGGATACAAAATTCATTGGACATTTATGGAGGACACTCTGGAAGAAAATGGGAACTAACTTGATGTTTAGCTCAACCTATCATCCTCATACGGATGGGCAAACATAGGTGGTGAATCAAAGTTTGGGAGATTTGTTAAGAATCTTGGTGACAGAACACCACAGCAGCTGGGAAAATGTGTTGCCACAGGCAAAGTTTTGTTACAATGATTCAATGAACAGAAGCACAGGTAAAAGTCTGTTTGAAATTGTATATGGTAGACAACCAAGAGGAGTATCCTAAATGAGGGATTCAGATCAGATGACTAAAAGTGAAAGCACTGAAGAATTCGCAAGAGCGATGAAAGATCTTCACAGCAGAGTGAAGCATCGATTGCTGGAGTCAAATCAGGAATATAAGCGCAGAGCGGATCAACATCGAAGACAAATTCAATTCGAAGTTGGTGATATAGTTCCGACACATTTGAGGAAGGAAAGGTTCCCAAGGGGAACATACAACAAGCTCAAAATGAAGAAAATTGGGCCATGCAGAGTCCTGAGGAAATTAGGAGAAAACACTTATGAGATTGAATTGTCGGATGAGATCGGAATATCTCTGATATTCAATGTCTCAGACTTATATCCATATAAGGTTGAGGAAGCAGGAGATGGAAGTGATGAACAACCAGAAATCTAGTGGCAGAAGCAGATGTCGATTGCAGATAGGCCACAGATGGAGTGTATACTTGACAAGAGAGTCAACAAAAGAACCAGACAGAAGCAATACTTCGAGTATCTGGTGAAATGGAAGAATCACCTAGTGGAAGATGCCAACTGGGAGACAGAAGTAGTCATTCAAAAGCATGGACAGACCATGTAGGAGCTCATGGACAAGAGCCCATGAAATCTTTCAAGCCGAGGAGTATGATGCAGGAGCATCGCCAACTCAGCAAGCAAGCCAACACATCAAGCGGAGATCAGCTGGGAAAACAAACCCAAAATTTTGAAAGTGCATTGGGATTGTAGCGCACGTTTTAAACGATCCTTTATGAAGGAGCGCCTTTTGTATTGTATCAGACCTCTAGCCATACGCTCTTCTCTGAAATAGATAGGAGGCATTTAATAGATTTAATGTAGGTAGATAGGATTTATTTCTAGATTAGACAGTTTTAGAGTCCGAGAGGGAAAACGGATATAGACACCCTCATTGTACATTGTAACATTATTCTGGAGAATCAAGCATTCAGAAGAGAGGAGCAAGCAGAGAAATTGTGAAGAACACCCATGTACAGATGTTGAATTAATAGAATGAAATTCTGATTCAAGTTCATGGATGGTGTTGTTTCTCTGTGTAGATTGTTTATGTGCTCATGAATGTTTGTTTTTCTGGTTATGCATTTTCTTTGTATATGTTGTGCATGTGATTTCAAGTTTTAAACTGAGGTCTGAGAGAGAGAATAAGTTTCAGTTGTTTCTCTGTCTGAGCCAGGAGATTTTTGCAAAGAGTGCAGTTGAATTCATCTGCAAGGAGTGCGTTGATGAGGGCTCGATAGTCTAACTTTTGTTCTTATTTGCCCAGAAGTTGATTTGGGTTGTTGTTAAATCCGTGCGAGGGGTGCACTGGCAGAATCAGAGTTCTCAGTTGTTAATCTGAGAAAAGGAAGCTAAAGACTGTTGTTGTAGGAGTTGCGCAGAGTCTGAAGGATTCAACACTGGAGAAGTTGTTGAATGCCGAGCGCAAGGAGTGAGCGCAGGACCCTCTGAGAGAGTCAGAGTTGAAAAGATCAGGAGGGGAAACACCTTCTTGATAATCCTTATAGGATAGCACAGGAGGTTTGATCAAAGAAGTTTCGAGCAGGAATTGCAAGCACAGGCGTCGGAGGATAAGTCTTGTGAAGAGACACATAGGCATCCCAAGAAATATTCAAGAAGGAGAATCGACCGACAGGATTCGCAGGGAAGATTAGCAAAATCCCGTAGGCCGTTAGATCTTGGAAAAGTTGCGCAAGTTTTAAGCCTGGAGGAGCATAGAACATCTCGGAGATTCGGAGTTCGGGATATCGGGGTTTCCGTGGTCATGAAACTCTTGTAGAACGGAATCGCGATTAGCGATTTACCGAGAAGATCAGAGTCATTGATCGTAGCGGGGATACGTGGCGTGAGATCCTGGAGAGTCGGGGTTCGGCATTTCGGGGTTCTCGCATACAACGGAATCGCTGCAGGGTAAACCGTGATTTTGCAATACCCAACGGATCGGAGAAGGAAGAGGTGATGTGAGTCGACGACAGGTGGCATCGACATATCGTGAGCTCAGAGCTTCACGAATTGGAACTGCGAAGATTTGCGTCAAAGTTTACGAGGTCGCGAGGGGAGATAACTCGGTAACCACCGGTTAGTGCATGGGGTCACAGAGTGCATTAAAAGAGACAGGTGGCATCGGGGATCGAGAATCGGGGACACGAGAGGTAAGTGATCGACGACATCGTAAGTTCCGATTTTCCGACGTGTCAAAAAAATCCCGACAAGAGTAAGGAAAGCCTTGGTAAATACTCATCGGGTTTCGGGGTTTTGAGAGACCCGAACCTGTGTTTTCAGGACTCGCGATAACGTGAGGTCCGATCTCCCGATAGGACAAAGGGAAATCATCGGAAGATCCCTGTGGGTATTGGAAGGTCTCGATAAGGGATTGGAAGAGTAATTTATCTCTTCAGCTCGAAGGAAGAGAAGGTCATGGTGGTAGCAGACGCGCTTGGTGGTGCGTGCTGCATTAGAGTGGTATCAGAGCGGGGATTTACTCTTTGTTTTCTGCAACAGATAGAAAGAAGAATTCACCATGCCGCCGAGAAGGGAAATACAATCGCCTGATCCAGAGGACAAAGATGTGCGAAGAAGAGGTAGGCCAATAGGGAATATAGAGATGGAAAGGCAGATACGTGATCTCAGAGTGAGATTGGAAGACATGGAAGCAGCGCAGAGACGCACAACAAATGTTGGATACTTAAGTGACTCCGAAGGTGAAGTTGAAGCTGAACTACAAGGAGAAGTTGCAACCGAAGATGAAGCCAATGAGCGATTGATTAAAGCTATCGCCCGGATGAGTTCAAAGATAAAAATGGACATTCCAGTCTATGAAGGAAGTCTGGATGCAGAAGAGATTCTAGATTGGATTAGAACTCTTGATACCTACTTCGATTATGAAGACATCGAAGAGGATAAAAAGGTCAAACATGCTGTCATATGATGGATTACTATTTAAATTTTCTATAGATGTAATTTCATAAATATGTTTTTGACCAACCTTTTCTTGAAACAAAGATTTAGAAAATGCATAATCTGAAGAAACATATGAATGCTTATCCTCATACTCTCGATCACATGAAGACTGGAAAGGTTGTTGCAAATTTTCATCAAATTCAAAAGATAGAACATGGATTTCATCATCAAAATTCTGACCAGTTTCACCTTCAGTCAAAGGGGAAGATAATGTTTGTTGAAAATCAACTTTATCTTCATAACGATTATGCTCTAATTTATGTTCCTGATGTTGAAAAGGATTTTCATAAATGGCCTCTAAAATTTCCTCATCCATGAACTCATCATCTTCATAAGCATTCTCCATGTTTTGAATAAAACTTTCAAAACGATGACAATAGTCTTGAACCAATAACAATGATGGATAGAATCTTTTATAATTTAAAAAAAATATTGTATGAAAATCTTGTAATGAATAAAAAATTGCAGTCGATAAATTTTCATACCATTGTTTTTCCTTTCCATCCAAGGTGACCATGAACATCTTCATAAAGAAGTCTTCATGAAATTGAACCTTTAGCTTACGCACATGCATATGAAATTTAACCAAGTGAAGAGAAACATCTTCTCCTTTTCCATCTTTGAATCTAGGAATATATGCATGCCAATCTATCCAACGCATTTGATTTGGAAAACCGAGAATGTGAACATGATTCATAGGAGCATAGATTGCAGATCTAGAATCTATCTTCGGCCAGTTGAGTCGCCATGAAAGCTCTAAAATATGAATTCTTCTGAAAATGGAGTCACCGGGTGGATTATTTATAGGCCTCCTTGTGTCTGACTGCTTTCCACCATCAAAAACTAGATCTGAACTTTGTCATTTCTCCCAAGGAGGATTTCACCTTCGGTCCCCGACAATGGCGCCAAAATTTTATCACTCTGTAATTTCCCTTGGATGCAAGAGGAAAACTACAAAGGTAACCACATACCACTTTGGGCTTGGAATCTAGCCTTTCCAAACCAGAGGGGGATATCTCACTATATATTAAGCTCAGTGGCCAGATCTGGAATGGAGATATTTTAAGATGTGGTTGATGGCAGAGGTGGAAGAAAAACCATTGGACATATAGTCAACTTTGAAGCAAATGGAACTATCAGTGACTGGTTTTAGAGTTGTCAAGGAAACAAAGGCTAGGTAAATGATGGTATTTCATTCAAGGTATCATTGTAATACAATGTAACAAGGGGGAAACAAATAACTACATTCATAGCATCAACTTGGATGAATCCTGAGTGTGTTTTTTAGAGGAAATTACAGTACTTAATTGCTTGATCTAGAGCATCAAACCAGATGAATTCTAAATCACTAATTTCCAATCAAGTAGTTTTAGATTACAGATGAAATGGAAAGGAAACAAAGAATACATACACATATAAAAACACATACTTCATATCACCATCACTAGAATCCCTGGTAAGAGCATCTCAGTACTTCTGCAGTGATATTCCATTAAAAAATAACAAATTACAAGATGCCAAAAAATGTCCCTCTATGCTTCTGCCAACCCCCTTAGTCAATAAAAATTACACCTCCCCCCCCCCCACACACATATAAAATAATCTTCCCCAATCTTAGGAGGTCGAGCTCAACTAATTCCCAAACTTGGATCTGGTTACAAAATTATAGCAAGATGTTTAGAACTGCCTGCTAGGAAATAGGAATCAATTTTCTGGAAAATAGGCATCAAATATAACATCATATCTCTCGAATAATGATATTTTTTACAATAACCAGAAAGGTATTTGTATATGAACCCGTTCTTGGGAAAAATCTCCTTCAGTTTTCTAAAATTCCTCTCCAGAGTCTCGGGATCTGTGCCAAAAGATAATGACTAAACCAACAAATCACTAAATGTTTAAATCTGAAAAATAGGTTGTAAATATCCATTATAATATTCAAAACCATGACACATTTGAAGAAACAGAGAGAGGTTTTTATGAATGGGATCAATCTTGACAAAATCCTCTTTCCATTTTAAAATATTCCATTTCATTTGGCTAGAAACAGAGTTTCAAGTTGACTGCAAAAACGTTCATTTCGAGAACTTGCACATCGAACTTGCCGCAAGGTTCCTCTTGACATTTTCTTCTATTGTTTGGATTTGATTTATGGTTGAAGGTCACTTATTGATAGTTTGACACTCTATATGATGATAAGAAACCCTAGGACCACTTCATTACCCTTTCAAACACCATTTTATTCAACATCCTAATATATGTTAAACACTCGATTTAGACTTTGAACCTTGAGAAAATTATAGGACACTAACATGAGGTATGTCACAATGCAACATAGCCCTTTATAAATGTTGTAATGCAACATAACATCAAAGAACATAGGAATTTGACATAACTCAACCGTGATATATGTCGAAATGCAATATAATCATAATCTTCCATAGGATGACTATGATTGAATGTCACAATGTGACATAGTCATAAACATCACAAATATCCACTAACATCACAATGTGACACAACCATTGAGGAACATCACAAATGTGACATAACCCTTCATGAATTTTGCAATGTGACATAACCATTAAGAAACATAGAAATTCTTTATAAGCCAACTAAGATGAATATCACTAAGCATCGTGATCATTTAGGAACATCTAACTAAAACATAACCCTTAAGGAATGTCACAAGGTGAAATAACCCTTAATGAATGTCACAATGTGGTGTAACCATTTAGGAAAGTAGAAATTCAACATAAAACAATAAATATGAATGTCACAATGTGACATAATCATTGGGGAACATGTCACAATCCAACATAGCCCTTGATGACCAGCACAATCCGACATAGCCCTTAATGGGTGTTGTAATATGACACAACCATTGAGGAATGTAGTAATTTGACATTATTCAACCAAGGTGTACATTACAACATGACATTGCCATAGTAAA
This sequence comes from Picea engelmannii, assembly GCA_009831015.1. Taxonomy (NCBI): domain Eukaryota; kingdom Viridiplantae; phylum Streptophyta; class Pinopsida; order Pinales; family Pinaceae; genus Picea; species Picea engelmannii. Next base: position 90,795 of record ML782163.1, read on the forward strand.
CCATGGTTAAACATAATGAACTTTAATCAACCAAATTCAAACATACTCAACCAAAATCAATGATAATCAACCAAACACAACCATGGTCAAACATGATCAACCATAGTTAAGAAAAGTCAACCATAGTGAAGCATGGCCAACTAAAAACAACCATGGTTAACATAATTCAACAAAATTAAATCAAATTCAACCTTAGTGAACCATAGTCAATTAAAAATAACCATGATTAACATAATTCAACCATAATATCATAGTAAGACAATACCATAATAAACCATGGTTAAGAAAAATCAACCATACTTAACCAAAGTCAACCATACTCAACCATAGTCAACCATAGTTAACTAGAGTCAACCATAATCAAATTTCACAATGTTACATAACCATTGAGTAACATTGGAATCCAATATATCTTTTCATGAACATTGCAATGCGGCATAACCCTTCAAAAACACTAGAATTCAACATAAGTCCTTCAAGATAAAAATTGCAATGTCATATAAGCATTAAAGAACATCACAAATGTGACATAAGAGTTGAGGAACACAACAATTCCATATAATTCAACCAAGATGAATATCATGATGCAACATGAGCATTTCAAAACATCACACTAAAACATAAACCTTAAGGAATGTTACAAGGTGACATAAACCTGAATGAATGTCGTAATCTAACATAACTATTGAGGAATGTAGCAATTCAACATATCTCAATGAATATTAATTTCACAATCCAAAATCACCCTTTAGGAATGTCACAATGTGACAACCCTTGATAGACGTTGCATTGTGACACAACCATTGAGGAATCTATCAATTTGACATAAGTCAACCATGATGAACATTGTAGTACATCACTACCATAGTAAACCAAAGTCAACCAAGGTCAACCAAATTTAATCATGGTCATTTCTAGTAAACCATGTTCAATCATAAACAACCATGGTCAACCAAAGATAACCATAGTAACACATCGTCAACCATAATCATCCATAGTCAACCATAGTCAACATAGTTATCCATAGTTAACATGGACACCCATGGTCAACCATAGTCAAACATGGTCAACCATAGTCACCCATAGTCAACTACAATTATCCATAGTCAACATGAAAAACCATAGTCAGACATGGTCAACCATAGTCACCCATAGTCAACTACAATTATCCATAGTGAACATGGAAAACCATAGTGAAACATAACCAACCAAATTCAACCATGGCCAATAATAATTTAACATATTCAACCATGATCAACCAAATTCAACCATAGTAGACCATTGTTAGCCGAAGTCAATTATAGTCAAACATAATCAACCATGGTTAGAAAATTCATATATGATCACCCATAGTTGAACATATAACCAACCATGGAAAACCATATTCTAACATGGTATCATACTAAAATATCATAAATATTTCAATATTAATTATATTTACAATGATATGCATCGACCCCCTATTGAAAAGTGGTGGTATAATATATATTTTAATTAGAAACCCTAATCTTATGGTTGAGAATTGAATATGCCAACATATTCTTGTCGTATCTTCTACAACAATAGATGGGATTTCAAGCATTACCTTCCTTTCATTTATGAATACATACATTTATCATTACTAAACTTGTTTTCTATTTCACATTTACTTAATAGAATTACGAAATTACTACATTGGCCTTTTGACGCCAACCGCACTCCTCAAAGAACGATCGCTCTCACCAGGACCTTCTCTTCTCTCAGCCTGAAGAGATGAATTTCTCTTCAAATCCCATATCGGGACTTTCTGCACCCACAGGATGCTCTCACGATGATCTCCCCTTGCCTTATCGGGAAATCGGACTTCGTGTGGTCGCGAATTTGGAACTCACAGAATTAGGGTCTTATAAATCTCCGACTCCCGAACTCCGATGCCACCTGTCCTCTGCATTGTCGCCTGGACCCCACGCTCCCGGTAAATCGGGAAATCGCGCCTCGGGAATTCGCGATTCATGTTGCGCAATTTCACAGATCCTTCCAAATGTCAATCCCCGAAATGAAATGACACCTATCCTCCACTTTGACACTATGGTTATGGGACTGTCGCGATTCGGTATTTCGCGACTCCTCCGGTCATGTGTTTCTTGTTTCTGAGAATCCCGAAATGTCGAATCCCGACTCTCCGGGATCTCGTGCCACGTGTCCTTGCTATGATCAACGGTTCCTATCCTCTCGGGAAAGCGCAGATCGCGATTCCAATCTACTCGATCCTCTTATCTCTGGAAACCCCGATGACCTTGATATCCCGATGACTCCTCTGGTTCTTCCTATCTCTCCTCCGTGAAGATTTCTCGAAATTGGCTAAGTGTTCCTCTTTAGCACTCGCCCTTCAGCGCCTGCGCCTAAAGCTTCTTCCTCACTCCTTCCTCGGCACAACCCCTATGCTCTCCTTTAATGTTATCTCAAAGGCACCAAACCTCCAGAGGTTTCCCACTCTGATTCTTTCAAAGGGCTTGCACGCACTCCTTGTGGAAACCATTCAACAACTCCCAAGTGTTGAATCCTCCTGACTCTGCGCACTTCTTGCAGCAGTAGTCTTTGAACAATTTGCTCAGAATCAAAACTCTGAGGCTCCTTCTTCAGCCTGCGCACTCCTTTCACATCTTCAACAATCCAAATCCACTCCTGGGTAAGTGAGAACAAAGGTTTAACTACTGAGCCTTCATTGATGCACTCCTTGCGGATGTATTCAACTGCACACTTTGCAGGAATCTCCTGGCTCAGATAGAGAAACAATTGAAACTCATTCTATCTTTTTCTTCATACTTCAGTTAAAAACATAAAATCCTATGCACAACATATACAAAGCAAATGCATACAAGAAAACAAACATTCCTGAGCATAACATTAATACACAAAGAAACAAACACAAACCATGAGACAGAATCAAAGCTCCCCTTCATTAATTCAATAACTGTACATGGGTGTTCTTCATACAATTCTCTGCCTGCTCTTTCCTCTTCTGAATGCTTCTGAATAATGTTACAATGATACAATGAGGGTGTCTATATCCGTTTTCCCTCTCGAACTCTAAAACTGTCAAATCTACAATTAAAATCTACCTACCAGCATTAAGTAAAATAAATGTCGTCTATCTACCTAAGGACGAGAGCTTAAAGGCTCAAGGTCCATTACAATACAAGTGCGTCATCTCTTAAATGGATCATTTAAGATTACGCAACAATTCCCAAAGTATTTTCAAAAATGTGTGCTGGCTTGTCCAGCTGTCTCCCGCTTGATGTGCTGGCTCGCTTGATTGTGCTGGCAATGCTCCTGCATCATACTCCCTGGCTTGAAAAAAATTCATGGGCTACTGTCCATGAGCTCCTGCATGGTCTATCCATGCTTTTGTATCACTGCTTCATTTTCCTAGCTGGCATCTTCCACTGGGTGGTTCTTCCATTTGACCAGATACTCAAAATATTCTTTTCTTCTGGTCTTCTTTCCCACTCGCTTGTCCAGTATGCACTCCATCTGCGGTTTCTCTGAAATCAACATCTGCTTCTGCCACTGGATCTCTGGCTGTTCATCACTTCTAGCTCTTGCTTCTTCAACCTTATATGGATATAAATCCAAAAGATTAAATATCGGAGATATCCCGATGCCCTCCGACAACTCAATTTCATATGCGTTCTCTCCGAATTTCTTCAGGACTCTACACAACCCGATTTTCTTCATTTTCAGTTTATTGTATGTTCCCCTTGGGAACCTCTCTTTCCTCAAGTGTGCCAGAACTAGATCGCCAACCTCAAATTGAAGTTGTCTCCGATGCTAATCTACTCTGCGTTTGTATTCCTGATTTGAATCTTGCAATCGCTGCTTCACTTGGTCGTGAAGTTCCTTCATTGCCTCAACAAACTCTTCTGCACTAGCACTGCTAGTATCAGTTTGTCCTGAATCTCTCAGTTCAGAAACTCATCTCGGTTGTGTCCCATACACAATCTGAAATGGACTTCGGCCTGTACTCCAATTCACTGAATCATTGTACGCAAACTCTGCCTGTGGCAACACATTATCCCAACTGTTGTGGTGCTCTGTCACCAGGCTCCTCAACAAGTCTCCTAGACTCATGTTGACCACTTTTGTTTGTCCATCTGTCTGTGGATGATAAGCAGAACTAAATGCCAAGTTAGTTCCTAGCTTCTTCCCTAGTTTCCTCCAAAAATGCCTTATGAATTTAGTATCCCTGTCTGAAACAATGCTTCTCGGAAATCCATGGAGTCTAATGATCTCCTTGAAAAACAAGTTCGCGATGTGAGTCGCATCGCTGGTCTTCTGGCAGGGAATGAAGTGTGCCATCTTTGAAAACCTGTTCACCACCACAAAGATGGAATCAACCCCTCTCTGCATCCTCGACAAAACCAATACAAAATCCATGCTAATCGCCTCCCATGGCCTCTCTGGTATGGGCAATGGCTGATAAAAAACTGCATTTTGCTTTCTGCCCTTAGAATGTTGGCAAATTATACATCTCTCAACAAATATTTTGACCTCTCTTCGCATGCCTAGCCAAAAAAATGATTCTCTTAGCTTTGCAAATGTTTTGACTTGGCCAAAATGTCCTGCCAAGCCTCCACTGTTCTTTTCTTTCATCAAGTTCTCCCTCATGGAGCAATTCAGAATGCATAGTTGATTGCCTCTGAACAACAATCCTTCCTGGATCATATAATCTATCCACTAACTCTGATCTCTGAGAACTGGATTCTCAGCTGCTTCATATGCTTCTCCGAAATCTGCATCTCCTGCATACATGTCCCTCAGATTTTCAAAGCCCAATGTTTTGACTCAGAACTCCTGCAACAACAAACATTTCCTGCTCAAAGCATCAGCCACTTTGTTAGCAGTCCCTGAAATGTGTTTAATTACAAATGTGAAATTCTGCATATACTCTACCCATTTTGCATGTTTCTAATTCAACTTCTCCTGCTGATTCACAAACTGTAATACATGATTATCACTATACAATACAAACTCCTTTGGGATCAAGTAATGCCTCCACTTCTTAAACGCCTGTATGATAGCATAAAATTCCTTATCATACGTGGAGTACTTCAGTTTTGCTTCATCCAGCTTCTTGCTGAAATAGGCAACCGGTCTGTCTTCCTAGCTTAAGACCGCTCCTATGGCGTATCCGCTTGCATCACATTTCACTTGAAATGTCTTCTTAAAATCTGGTAACACTAAGACTGGTTGCTCTGTGATCTTTCGCTTCAACAGATTGAATTTCTTTTCAGCCTCTGTTGTCAAGTGAAAAGTCTTATGCCGCTTCTTCACTGTATCCATCATTGCGACGCTAATTCCACTAAAATTCCTAACGAACTTTCAGTAGAAACTAGCCAAACCATGGAAACTCCTCACCTCAAAAACATTTTTGGGTGATTACCAATTCTTTATTACATCCACTTTACTTGGATCCATCTTCAATTCGTTTGCCGATATGACAAATCCTAAGTAAATGAGCTCTGTCTTCATGAACGAATATTTCTTCATGTTTATCAACAACTTCTCATGTTGTAGCTTTCTCATCACAATGGCCAAATGCCTCAAATGTTCAGCCTTCGTCTTGCTGAAAATCAGTATATCATCCAGATATACAACTACAAATTTTCCGATGAACTCTTTCAGGACTTCATTCATCAGCCTCATGAACGTGCTAGGTGCATTTGTCAAACCAAACGACACAACTAGCCATTCATACAATCCTTCGTTGGTTTTGAAGGCTGTCTTCCATTCATCGCCTTCCCTCATGCGAATCTGGTGATATCCGCTTTTCAAATCTATCTTTGAAAAATAATTTGCTCCACTCAGGCAATCCATCAGATCATCCATTCTCGGCAATGGAAACCTGTACCTGATGGTTATTTTATTTATCGCTCTGGAATCAGTGCACATTCTCCAACCTCCATTCTTCTTTGGACTAAGTACTGTCGGAACAACACATGGGATCAAACTTTCCCTGACCAATCCTTTGTCCAATAAATCCTGGACCTGCTTCTTAACCTCCTCATTTTCCTGCGCCGTCAATCTGTACGCAGCTTTTTTCGGTAAACTAGCTCCTGGTATGAGGTCTATGTGGTGACTCACACTCCTCATCGGTGGAAACGAATGAGCTAATTTGTCCATGATGATGTCAGCGAACTCTTCTAGCAATTCCTGAATCTCTTCCGGCAAATCATCCACCCTTGTGCTAGTTAGGACAATCCTCGGCTTTCTGACCACAAAGAACTGTGAATCTTCTTTCTTCTCCATCTCTGTGAGAAGTTCCTTCCCACTCATGAGAAGTATTGCGTTACTTACTTCCGGCTTCACCTCTTTATCCTTTATTGGAAGCAACCTGTGTGTCCTCCCATCCTTCTCCAAGGTATATGTGTTCATTCTCCCATCATGAACCACATTTCTGTCATATTGCCATGGTCTACCCAGCAATAAATGACATACATCCATGGGAATACCATCACACAAGATCTTATCATTGTATCCTCCTATTTTGAATTCAACTAAACACTGTTTAGTGACACTCACCTAATGTCCCTTCTGTAGCCACAAGACTTTGTATGGGCTCGGGTGATCAGTTGTCTCCAGCTCCAGTTTCTCCACCATCTCGGCTGAAACAAGATTATCTGTGCTACCACTGTCAACAATAACCTTGCATTTCCAGTCCTTGGCTTTGCAAGATGTCCTGAATAGTCTAGTCCTTTGAACTGAGTTTTCCACCTCCTTCTCGGGTGTCAAAAGGACTTTATGCATTCCAAGCGATCTTCCACTGCTTGCGTCTTCATTCTCAACATCATGCCTCTGAGCTTCTGCGATGTGAGCTTCTCCAATTTCCTTCTTTTTCTCTCGACACTCGAATGACTTGTGCCCATTTTTCCCACATGTGAAACATGTGATAATTGCTCCTCGGCCTCTTCCTCTGCCTCGAGTATGAGGAAAAGTGTTTGCGTCAGCATAACCGCCACCCTGATCTGTATGCTATGCCCTCTGATCAGCATGTGGTCCTCGCTATGAGGTTCCACCTCTCTCAACCTTACCCTGAGGTTTCTTCCATTCCTCCTTGGGCTTCTGATATTTCTCCTGGGAAACTATCTTGCCTCTGGGCTGACTCTTGCCTCGCCCTTGCTGTCCTTGCTTTCAGCTCAGCTTCTCTTCAGCTTTCAGAGCCATCTGATAAGCATCCTCAACTGTTCGGATGGTTGCCAAACTTAATTCATCCTGAATTTCATACCTCAGGCCATTCATATACCTGGCAACTTTTTCATCATCGCTCTCTCGATGACCTTCTCTGATGTTGAGCTTGTAAAACTCTTCGGTATACTCCTTTACCATCATCAACTTCTGTCTCAGGTTCTGCATTCTCCTGAAAAGAGTGATTTGATAATCCCTCGGGATGAATTTTGCCTTCATCTTCGCGATCATCCGATCCCAACTTTTGATCTTTTGCTTGCCTTTGGAACGCCTATCTGCCTGAAGCTTGTCCCACCACAATGTTGCATGTCATTTCAATTTCGTGACAGCATGCCTTACCTTTTTATCCTCGTCGATATCCTCATAATCGAAGTAGGTGTCAAGAGCTCGAATCCAATCCAATAACTCTTCTGCATCTAGACTTCCTTCATAAGTTGAAATGTCCATTTTTTTCTTTGAACTTATTTGGGAGATAGCTTTGATCAACCGTTCGGTTGATGCGTCTTCTGCTGCGACCTCTTCTTCATGTCCAACTTCCTCTTCAACTTCAGAATCACTAAGATCCCCTGCACCAACTCTGCGTCTCTAAGATGTCTCCATCTCCTCTAATCTCGCATCTGTCTTTCCATCTCTGGATTTCCTGCCGGCCTACCTCTTCTTTGCACATCCCTGTCCTCTGGACCAGGTGATTGCCTTTCTCTCCTGGGTGGCATGGTGAATTCTTCTTCTCTGCTTCAGAAAGAAAAGAACTTCCTGCTTTGATACCAAATGATGCCAACCGCACTCCTCAGAGCACGATCGCTCTCACCAGGACCTTCTCTTCTCTCGGCCCGAAGAGCTGAATTGCTCTTCAAATCCATTATCGGGACTTTCTGCACCCACAAGATGCTCTCACTATGATCTCCCCTTGCTTATCGGGAAATCGGACTTCGTGTGGTCGCGAATCCGGAACTCATGGAATTCGGGTCTTATAAATCTCTAACTCCCGAACTCCGATGCCACATGTCCTCTGCGTTGTCGCCTGGACCCCACACTCCCGGTAAATCGAGAAATCGCGTCTCGGGAATTCACGATTCCTGTTGCGCAATTTCACAGATCCTTCCAAATGTCGATCCCTGAAATGAAATGACACTTGTCCTCCACTTTGACGCTATGGTTATGGGACTGTCGCGATTCGGGATTTCGCGACTCCTCCGATCGTGTGTTTCTTGTTCCCGAGAATCCCGAAATGTCGAATCCCGACTCTCCGGGATCTCGTGCCACGTGTCCCTCCTGTGATCAACGGTTCCTATCCTCTCGGGAAAGCGCGGATCGTGATTCCAATCTACTCGATCCTCTTATCTCTGGAAACCCCGATGACCTTGATATCTCGACGACTCCTCGGGTTCTTCCTATCTCTCCTCTGTGAAGATTTCTCGAAATTGGCTAAGTGTTCCTCTTTAGCACTCACCCTTCAGCGCCTGTGCCTGAAGCTTCTTCCTCACTCCTTCCTCGACACAACCCCTATGCTCTCCTTTAACGCTATCTCGAAGGCACCAAACCTCCAGAGGTTTCCCACTCTGATTCTCTCAGAGGGATTGCACGCACTTCTTGTGGAAACCTTTCAACAACTCCCAAGTGTTGAATCCTCTTGACTCTGCGCACTTCCTGCGGTTCCTATCCTCTCAGGAAAGCGCGGATCGTGATTCCAATCTACTCGATCCTCTTATCTCTGGAAACCCCGATGACCTTGATATCCCGACGACTCCTCGGGTTCTTCTTATCTCTCCTCTGTGAATATTTCTCGAAATTGGCTAAGTGTTCCTCTTTAGCACTCGCCCTTCAGCGCCTGCACCTGAAGCTTCTTCCTCACTCCTTCCTCGACACAACCCCTATGCTCTCCTTTAACGCTATCTCGAAGGCACCAAACCTCCAGAGGTTTCCCACTCTGATTCTTTCAGAGGGCTTGCATGCACTCCTTGCGGCAACCTTTCAACAACTCCCAAGTGTTGAATCCTCCTGACTCTGCGCACTTCCTGCAGCAGTAGTCTTTGAACAATTTGCTCAGAATTGCAACTCTGAGGCTCCTTCTTCAGCCTGCGCACTCCTTGCACAACTTCAACAATCCAAATCCACTCTTGGGTAAGTGAGAACAAAGGTTTAACTACTGAGCCTTCATCGACGCACTCCTTGCGAATGTATTCAACTGCACACTTTTCAGGAATCTCCTGGCTCAGATAGAGAAACAATTGAAACTCATTCTATCTTTTTCTTCATACTTCAGTTAAAAACATTAAATCCTATGCACAACATATACAAAGCAAATGCATACAAGAAAACAAACATTCCTGAACATAACATTAATACACAGAGAAAACAACACAAACCATGAGACAAAATCAAAGCTCCCCTTCATTAATTCAATAACTGTACATGGGTGTTCTTCATACAATTCTCTGCCTGCTCTTTCCTCTTCTGAATGCTTCTGAATAATGTTACAATGATACAATGAGGGTGTCTATATCCGTTTTCCCTCTCGAACTCTAAAACTGTCAAATCTACAATTAAAATCTACCTACCAGCATTAACTAAAATAAATGTCATCTATCTACCTAAGGACGAGAGCTTAAAGGCTCAAGGTCCATTACAATACAAGTGCACCGTCTCTTAAATGGATAATTTAAGATTACACAACAATTCCCAAAGTATTTTAAAAAATGTGTGCTAGCTTGTCCAGCTGTCTCCCGCTTGATGTGTTGGCTCGCTTGATTGTGCTGGCGATGCTCCTGCATCACCTTTCAAATGCCACTCAGGTTACTCGGGTTGTTTTTCACATGCATCTAGGGTTACTTTTATGATTTATACATTACACTAGCACAACCACTTATCAAGCTTGGGTTTTAAAGTGGATGCTTGCCTTTCTACTCCTTCAATCCACCTCCAAGAGCCATCGCATTACGAAATGACACTTCCCTTTCCTTTGGCCTCGTTTTCCTCAAAGACAACTAAGTGGGTAGTTCCATTTATCTGCACTCATTGGCCTAGCCATGGCAATGTGCGTGTTTCAAAATTTCTTCATATCATATTCAATCCCTCCATATTATTTCGCTACATATTATCCAGGGTCAAATTGCTCGATCACTAGATATCAAAGTCCTTGGATTGATGCATATCAAATAGAATGGATTATTGAAGCGCTAGATTGATGGATGGCTACATGGATACATAATCATTAGCTATATCATTAGATCATTGTTAATTTGTAAGAGAAAATTTATATCATCATTATAATTTGTAAGTAAAATTTTATAGTACCATAACCAATATCATGTTATGTTCTGTAAGTGTAACAAGGGAATGTACTATGCATTGTTGCATGGGATGTGTTCAACAATATTAACATGTTGCATATACACCTCTCCTTCTGTACAAACCAATTGGGATGGTAGCTCTGCTACCTTTTCTTTAAATGATTCATTACTCCTAAGAACCATGGATAGGATCTCTAAATCTCTATTTTTCTTTGTACGTCATGCTCCTTACTACATCACCTCTATGCTCGACTAGAAGATCTTGTAACGGATCATCACGACAATAGACCGTCCAAGTTTTTGGGATGACAAGGTGAGTTTTATGGACATAGCATTATCCTCACAAAGTATTCAACTTACAAAAATTTGGTGACTAATTTGAAAACCTAACAATATCCACTTTATTTATTTTCCAATTGTTAACATAATTGGTGAAGGTTGAATTCAATGATCCACTTTATTTATTTTCCAATTGCTAACATAATTAGTGAAAGTTGAATTCAATGCGTCGAAATAAAGTTAAAAAAGTTTACAATTTAATTAATTAAAAAAATATTACCACATTTACTAGATATAATATATTCATAAGGTAATGTATAGATATAATACATTTTATTACCCTAGTTAATTTGAAAACTCTAATATATCTCATTCTTATGTTTCAAACAATTATTTTGAAACCCAAATATATTACATTCTCATTTGAAACCCAATTTATAGTTTATTATGGGTGTAGTTTATTTCGAATAAATTCAAGCGGATCAACTTAGGAATGCAATGTAAATGAAAATTATTAAAAATTTATACAAACTAGGGGTGTAGGTTATTTTGAATAAATTCAAGTGGATCAACTTAATAGGAATGCAATGTAATTGAAAGTTATTGAAAATTGATATTTAGTTAATCTTTTTAATTATTATATGGATATGGATTTCTTTGTATGTTTGTATGGTAATTTTTATTTTTTTAGGTTTTGTTAATTAGACACTAAAATTATTATTAATTCAAGTATTTATAAATTTATATAAATAGATGTATAATTAGTTTTTTTTAGTTTAATGGGACATTAAAATCATTATTAATTCAAATATTTATAATTTTATACAAATACTTATAAATTTTTATAAAAATGTAATTAGCTTTTTCATCACAAAATCATATAGTATTAGAGATTAAAATATTTATTAATTTTTATATATCATTGAACACCAAAATAATTATAAAATCATTCTATATATTATTGGACACCAAAATAGTTATTATTAAGCCATTCTATATATCATTGTACACCAAAATAGTTATTATATCATATATTATAGTTGTATATTATGACTCAAGGCCAAAATCTTTATTAATTCAAATACTTATAAATTTATATAAATAGAAATGTAATTATCCTTTTTTTTATATAAAATCATATAATATTGTGAACTAAAATAACATTAAAAACCGAATTATAAATTAATATCAAAATCTTTATTGATTCAAATACTTATAAATTTATATAAATGAAAGTATAATTAGTCTAATACCAAAATCTTTATTAAGGAATATATTATAATTGGATATTATTTTGCATTATTGTTGTTGTTGATATCATATATAATAATACCAAAATCTTTAGTTCAAACATGATCTAGTCCTCCTATAGTGTAGTATTTAGGATGTATGGTGCATGTGAAAGTTATAATGATAGTGATACTAATCCGGCTAGGCTATATAGTGGTAGTGGGTCAAAATTAACCTCTTTTAAAAAAAATAAAAAAATATTATTGTTATAATTATTTTTTGTATTTTAGAACTTAATTTTTAAATTCTATGATTGTGATCTTTTTAAATTTAGTAATTTTAAAAAATATTATATAAATTATATTATTATGATTCATATTTATTAAAGTCGTTATGAATTTGTTTAGAATTAATTTATAAATGAGGATATAATGTCATGCAAAGTAAATAATAAAAAATACTTATTGGATAATTAATATGATCAAAGATTAATCTTTGCCTACACTACTTTAAGGTCATTAATCATTGTTTTTTTTAATTTTTTAATTAAATTTATCTCTCTACTTTGTAAACTTTACCTCTCCCCTCCCCTCTACTTCTAACCCCTCTATGATACTTTACTTCTAAACTCTATCTCTCTAATTTGTAAACTCTACCCCTCCCCTCCCCTCCCCTCTACGATACTCTACCTTTAACCCCTCTACTCTACTAAGATAGAAGGTAGATTCTACATAGATTCATTGGGATTTTACGCATTTCAATCAATTTCAGAATTTGTTGTGAACTTGTTTAGAATCAATCCATGAATGAGATTCTACAACACTCTAGATTCATTTGGCTATTGACAGATCTGAACCAATTTGTCATGAACTTGTTTAAAATCAATTCATGAATGAGAAGATAATGTCATGTAGAAAAAATAATAAGGAACACATTCATTGGATAATCATAGTTTTTCCATCTTACCTTTTTAAGTTTTTCTAAATTAGGAGTGAATACGTCAATAATTATAAACAATAGGAAACACAACAAATAGTGCACATTCTCTTTCAAAGAACCTTCACAATTACATTCTCTTTCAAAGAACCTTCAAAATAATTTTGAGGTATTCACATCTATAACATTTTTGTAAAGAGGCCACCACTGTATTCAACAGGTTGATCTTTAATTTTTGTGGGCATTCTAATTGCATTGTACGATCAATAATCTTATTAAGTAAATAAGAATTTTAAAGGCATTGTCTAAATGTTTTATGGAATGGTTTTTTCTTGGGAATAAATCTGCATGAAATTACTATTTTTTGTTGTTTAAAATCTATTTTTAAATATAGAAATGGATTCAGCATGCTGAAAAAACCCTGGAACACTCAAATTATACAAAAAAAATCACTTAAATTTGTAAGTCCCCTAAAAATATCACACACAAAAAAATCATTTCATAGAACATTTAAAATCATTAAATCACATTTAAAGTGATTAAATCAACTATATGCTATTAAATATATATGTAACCTCAACAGTTTGACTATACATTGCCAACTATACGAGTTAGTTATGATCTCTTGTCTTGTTTCTTGATTTGCTTGAGCCTATTTAGCTTAGCCTTTTGTCTTTTTCTACACATTCTCAATACTCAATACTATTGCACTCTGCTCATTTTCCTGTTTCCCAATTCTATCTTCTTGTTCTCATTTTATCATGGCATCAGAGCTTCATACGTAAGCCTCTTCACATAGTCTGGAGAGCAGTCCCATCCTAAGAAGAACAAAGATTACACTGTCTACAAGAGCACAGGGGTGCAAGTTTATTCACAAAGCTTAGTTTATTCACAAAGCTTAGAGAACAGTTCGCAGTCCGAATTTCGCTCAAAATATCGTTGAAGACAATAAGCACAAGAAAGAAGAATTGTAGAAAGCAGAGAAAAATTAAAGATTACATGAGCATTTAATGAATTCGTGAAAGATTCACGAAATTCTTTCTTAAGAAGAAAGTTTGCAAAAGTAACAGAGGAGAAGCAAGATTAGCCGTAATATCGGATCTGTGAATAGATCTGAGCCTTTAATCAAGCTTAGAAAGGATGACAAGCCAATAGGAAAGGAGAATTTTTTCTTAGCCTTAAGATCTGAGCGTGAGCAAGCTCAGCCGTCAGATCAAGCAAATATTAAGCCACGACCTTCAGATCTCATCAGAGAGAGATTGATAGTGAGGAGGAATTGCGGGGATCAGAGAGGAAATTAAAGCATGATAAAGTTGTGAGCCCACAATAACTCAAGATCGTTGATCTTCTCAAATAAATAGATCAATGAAGGATATTGATCCCACTACAAACAAGCATCTTTGCTTGATGGATATTGACAAAGAGATTAAAGAGTGAGTGAGTTGAGTCTCTGCAATCACTAGTGTTCGTTGATGTTCAAGCAAGTAACACACGTCTGGCGATCTCGTACTCTGGGAGGAAGCCAACATAGGCTAAGGAGTAAAGCTCTCTCAAAGCTCCGAAGAGTCGAAGTAGATCCAGAACCTAGAACTCCCGAAGGCCTGAAGCCCAGAGTTCATCTGGACCGTCCATCAAGGACACATGGCACCAGATCCCTCACTTCGAAGACTTATCACTCTGGAAGGTCTTGCAAAGCAATATCTACCTGAAGTCCTGAAGTAAATCTGATCCCTTGAAGGCTGTGGACACGTGTCGACAGATCTATCACTTCAGAAGATTAACACTTCAGAGGTTTGAAGTGTTGTGCACCTCGGAACACTCGAAGCCCAAAATTTTGAAGTATTTGTGGACCGTTGATCTCAAATCAATGAGGATCATTGATCCTTTCTACATGCTAGAAAGGAATATCATCTGAAGACCCGAAGTAATTGAGGATCATTGAACTCAAATCAATGAGGACTGTTGATCTTTGGAATATGACCATTATTCGGGTATTCAACTATTCAGAGGAATTGAGACCTTCAACATCGAAACGTTTGAAGATGGAAGACCCGAAGCACCTGGTTCTCACCCCACAGTCACATGAGAAGGTAAACTTCATTTTTTTTACTCTCGAGTAAACTCAAAAATCCCAATTCCACCATTAGAGGGGATAAAATTACCATAGCAGTGGTCATCCCCTTGTTTTTCGGCCTGAAGTCACACAGAGGATTTCGCGGACTTGGTTTTGGCACAAGAAATGGGTAAGAACAAAAAACTCTAACAATTTTTCTTTTGTTAAATTTTTTTAATATGGCCACCTCTAGCAATTTAGGACCAACTCAAGGACCGATTCTTCTTGGAAAGAACCATGAGCTTTGGTCTCTTAGATTGAGATCCTTCTTGCAATCACAAGAGTGATGGGATCCAGTGGATCTTGGATATGCGAAACCATATCCAGTAGACCTTGCTTCCATGACCAACCAACAAAGAACTACTCAGGCAACACAAAGGAACAAAGAGAATAAGGCAAAATTTTGGATTCAGAACTAAGTGGATGACTCGATTTTCTCAAAAATCACAGGCACTGTTACTTCTAAACAGGCCTGGGACATCCTTAAATCAACCTACCAAGGAAATGAAATGGTCAAAATAGTCAAAATCCAGACCTTGAGGACGCATTTCAAGACTTTAAGAATGACGAAATCTAAAAAAATTGATCAATTTATGACCAGAGTCATGGGAATTGTAAACCAGATCAGATTGACTGGTGAAGCCATCCCTGATCAACGAATTGTTTAGAAAGTCCTCAGAAGTTTACCAAAGAAATTCGAAATGGTTGTTACATCTATCCTTGAATCCAAGGATCTATCAAATTTTTCAACGGATGAATTAATGGGCTCTCTATTGACACATGAGACCAAAATACATCTCGAAGATGAGTCAACAAAAAATGCCTTCAAGACTCAATACTCCTTCAAAAGAGGGAGAGGAAAAGGAAGAGGCAGAGGTCACCGAGGAAGAGGGAGAATTCTAAGTAACCATTACTCAAGTGAAGGTCACATACAACATAACCAGAATCAGAATTTTCAAGGTCACAGACAACAAAACCAGAATCAAAACTTCCATCCTCAAAGAGGTAGAGGGAGAAGCTTAAATGAAAAATCAAGCATACAATGCTATTACTGTAAGAAATTTGGGCACTATGAATCTGAATGCCGGAAGAAGCAAGCAGATCAACTCTCAGGCAGAGCACATGTCTCAAATCATGAAGGAGAAACCTCATATGGTATGTTTCTCTCATGCCACAAGATTGAAGAACAACATAAAGATCTTTGGTTGTTGGATAGTGGATGCAACAATCACATGATAGGTAACAAATATTTACTCTCATGTATTGATTCTTCAATTTCATCTGATATTACACTTGGAAATGATTGTTTAGTCAAAGTTCAAGCGAAAGGAACTGTCCCTATACTTACTAAACAAAATTTAAAGAAAGACATACACAATGTCCATCATGTTCCAGATCTGACACATAATTTGTTAAGTATAGGAAAACTAATTGAACATGGCTATAAGGTACTTTTTGAAGGATCATCATGTAGGATATATGATAAAACCCCCAACAGAAAATTGATTTCTGAAATCCACATGACCATGAATAGAATGTTTCCCCTGACCCTCAAAACTGCAAATTTGATCCAATCATATGCACAAAGTGCATCCACCCCCAATGAAACTATGGTTTGGCATACAAGATTTGGACATCTACCCTTTCAGAGTCTAAGTGTTCCATATAAGCACTCCATGGTCAAAGGTCTACCTGTCTTCAAAGAGCAAAATCCCCCATGTGAGTCTTGCATACTTGGAAAACATAAGAGAACTAGTTTTTCACAATCCTCCACTCAAGCCAAACAACACCTAGAACTGGTTCACACTGACCTATGTGGATCAATGAAAATATATTCAATAGGTGGTAGATTTTATTTTCTAACGTTTATTGATGACTTTAGTAGGAAAAATTGGATCTATTTTCTCAGACACAAGTCGGAAACTTTTGAAAAGTTCAAAGAATTCAACGGTGAAGCTGAAAAACAAAGTGGCAAATATGTAAAAGCATTCAGGTCATATGGAGGAGGAGAATACATCTCCAAAGAATTTGCAAATTTCTGCAAATCACAAGGCATCATCATGGAAACTACATCCAGGTATACTCCACAACAACATGGAGTGGCTAAAAGGAAAAATCAAACAATAATGAACATGAGAAGGAGCCTTCTCAAAGAGAAATGTCTATCAAATACATTTTGGGCTGAAGCAGTAGTATTCTCAGCTTATCTCTTGAATAGATATCCAAACACCAGTCTCAAGATGAAGGCCCCTCAAGAAGCATGGAGTGGGACAAAGCTAAATGTTGTTCATCTCAGGACATTTGGATGCATAACATACACTCACATACCTTCCGAATTAAGGAAGAAACTAGATGATAGAAGTGAGAAATGCATATTTACTAGCTACAGTGAAACATCAAAAGCTTGCAGGCTCTACAATCCAATCTCAAAGAAAATAATTCTTAGCAGAGATTGAATTTTTTTTGAAAATCAGTTCTAGAACGAATCTGAAAATCAACCAATGTATATTCAAGATCCATTGCTGACACATCCTAAAGACACAGAGAATTCGAGACAACAAATGCATCAACCTGATCTTCCAAGGATGCAGGTACAAGGACAATCTGAAAGTTCTCAGGATAACTTAACTTCTAGTAGAAACTCTTCCTTTGAACTTTCAAATCAGAGAACTCGAAGTTTGAGAGAAATCCATTAGCAGTTGGATGACATTGATCAACACAATTTTTTTGCATTAATGTCATGTCAACCCACATCTTTTAAAGAGGTAGCTAAGGTGCCACATTGGGTTCAAGCCATGAACCAAGAGATTGACTCCATTGAGAAGAAAAAGACATGGGATCTTGTTGATCTTCCCAGACATAAGAAAAGTATTGGTGTCAAGTGGGTTTACAAAACTAAACTTAATGAAAAGGGGAAGATTGAAAAGCACAAGGCAAGACTTGTTGCCAAAGGATTCTCACAACAACCAGATACTGATTATGGTGAAACTTTTTCTCTAGTAGCAAGGTTTGACATTGTAAGGACTCTCTTAGCCATAAAATATCAACATAAATGGCAAGTATACCAGATGGATGTCAAGTCAACCTTCCTAAATGGTGTCTTAGAAAAAGAGGTTTATGTGGATCAACCACCTAGATTTGAATTCAGAGAGCATCCAACCAAAGTGTATAGGTTGAAGAAAGCCTTGTATGGCTTAGAGAAAGATCCAACAACATGGTACAACAAAATTAACACTTACTTGATCAAGACTGGTTTTGGCAGAAGCCAAAATGAGCCAACTCTTTACACCAAAATTGATCAACATGGTAAAATTCCGATTGTATGTTTATATGTTGATGACATGATTATTATAATAATATTAGTAGTAAGGGGAGAGGGAGGGCTCAAACTCATAGCAAGGAGGTCCTGTTTTTTGGGATGTCAGATCCCAGGACAAGGAAAGCCTCAGGGGAAGGGTTGCTAGAGGAGACCTGCAACTCATTCAAGGAAGTAGTCAAAGGTATCCTCGAAAGTAGTGGCAAGGATGTCAAGATGGGTGGGGTCTAAAATGGGAATACAAAGACCTGCAAGAAGGAGACAAAAATGAAAATTTAGAAAGAGGACGAGAAAGAGATAAACCTGAAAAATTAGAAAAAGTTTCTTCACAACAAATTCTTACCTAAGACACTGGAGAACCCCAAGTACGAGGTAACCTCGAATGGGATAGGGAATTACATCTAATGGATGCGATAAAACACCCTAATTGGGAAATTTATGGGGATATGGCCCTCAGAAAAATACCTCCATCTATGGATAAAGGCAAGATGGAAGGTTAAATAAAAAATAGACCTTCAGTGTAGCACCCATCCACAGGATGCTAAGCAGAGTAACTATTTATCTAAATACTTACACATTAACAACTTTGTTTTAGCATTATTTCATTGATTTTTTTTTTTTATTTACACATTTCTTCTACATCTTCTCAATGATAAATCTAATAACATGATGAAATAAGTAGTAGGCTAACTTTAAGATTTAAGAACTTAAAACATAAGTATACTCAAAATATCAATAACAAAAATATCACTGAAAAATACCTCTTCCTTAGTTTGTAGAAGCTCATCAGTTGTAGTGTAGTCCTGGGCGCTTCCAAGTATTCTTTTCCCGCTTGCCCAGAGTGAAACAACGGAATCCTCCCTGCCAACTAGGAGCCTAGCCGGATTCCTAGCTCCAAGAAACCTTTCAGTTTCTTGGCCCTCCGTGCCCGTGACTCCAAGAATAGCAAAGCACAAATGCTCAAAGAAAACTATCTCAAGAATCACCTCTTCCAAGAATTTCACAACCTCTCATCATGCTCCAACCTCTCCTTCCCTTCTCTACTTCTTCTCCCTATTTATCAAGTTTCCATACACACTTCCCCAAGTCTCCTCAACCCCCCCCCTCACTACTATCCATCAATCTTCCTTATCTAGATATTTTGGGAAAATATTAAATAAAACTAAATATAAATGACTTGCATTAAACAACAATAAATAAAATAAAAAGTCATTATTCTCATGCTAGATAATAAATGTTATTTGATAATTTTCCTCAAAATGTACA
>ML782163.1:128725-157373 GCA_009831015.1 Picea engelmannii
CTAGGTTTCGGAGGATAAACGGTGGGAAATACCTCCACCCCTCCTCATAGAACTAGGGTCAACACCCTATATCGATCCATACTGTGCAACTACTATTCTTAGAGTCACGTCATCAAACATCCACTCTGGGTAAGTTGTGCATCATGTCAAAAACCACACTCACCACAAATCATAGCAATATTCTGAATCATAAATTTATAAATTATAACATACACTATCGTCTTGATGTCTACGACATCCATGTTATCTCATCATTGTAGTCATTTGGCTATCACATAGCTCATCAACCTATAGGTTAGTTCACCAATAACTCATATCTATGTATATACATCATAATTTCATATAAGAATCCATATCTGTATTGGCGTTCAATTAAGAAATCTATTTTTATTTTTATCATGGCTTGCATCTGTTATGCTTTCGCAACATAACTTTTATTCGATACCCATGTACCTAAATTCCATATCTTAATTTTCATGTTTAAACAAATGAAAAGAGTTATCATCATCATGAGCATATAACAATGAAAATAATAGTATTCAACACATAAATAGGTCAAGATGTTCACTTGTCACATGTCTATATCAACATTGTTGAGTCCAGATAGTTGTTTAGCAATAATTTACTAAGATGAGAAAAATCAAAGTTCTAAGTACCTAAAACCAAAATATGGAGCGTTACATTCAGCTTGGGTCAAAAGGATTCTTCATGTTAGTCTTTATGGATTCGGGAGAAAGAGACAAGGTCTTTGAGGGAGGCCCCTATTTATTCAAATTATTAGGCCTCCACATGAAATTATGGATAGAACGGTTTGCATCGAAGAAAGAAAATTTCACAGAAGACCCGGTTTGGATCAGGATGTACTTCTTGCCTGGGAACTTGAGACTTTGGAGGGAATATGAAACACATTAGGATCCTATGTCAAAATATTAAAGGTGACAAATATGGCCAGGTATATCTATTATGCTAGAATATATGTTTATATGAATGTGGCTAATGCTCTGCCCGAATCAATAGTAGGGTCTTACCAGGACGAAGAATGGACCCAACCTCTTGACTATGAGAACATTCCCTTCTGTTGTAGTAAATGTCATGTTCATGGCCATCTCTTTAGTAATTGTCCTCTAAATGATCCCCCCCAAGGGAGTACAAGTAAGGACGAAAAAGATTCGAAGGGTTTTGCCAAGATCCAAAGAAAAAGGAAGGCCGAGAGACGACAAACCAAGAAACCAATAATAACACATGACAAGAACACTAGAAACAACTTCAATATTTTGGAAGGAGAACCCAGTGAAATCCATGAGGAAGGAAAACCAAAGGAGTTGAAGGAAATGATCAAGAAAGCACCAGAAATAGAGACAAAAACTCCCATGAGGCGTAAAACATAGATGAAACAAGGGAAAGAAGGAACACAGGGGAAAGAAGTATTGATGAAGGAAAACCAAGGCTCAACCTCAAATATGTTAGAAAAACAGGACCGCAGAGCAATAAAATAAAACAAATGCGGAAACAAAACATAGAAGATACACAATAAAAGAGAGACACAGATTTACGTGGTTCACCCAGTGTGGGCTACCTCCACCAGAGAAATTGCCAGGTCCTTCCTTTATTATTATCCAACAAATGAAGGGATACAACCTACAACAAAACCCGCTATAACTTCCTCTTCATTCTCTCACAGTCTCCTCTCTCAGAATACAATACTCTCCATAATGCATAGCCGCAATACATTTCCCTCATAACAGAGGGTTTCCTTCTAGGGAAAAAAACCCTAACATAATTTCTACTATTAGATCTGCGACCTTATAATGAATGGTCCAGATTTACAAGGCAATTTTTCCTTCAGGGGCTTCACCCCCGAACCCCCCAGCCAGGGGGATAGCCCCTCGAACCCCATAGAGGGGGTACCCCCTACTTTGCACTCCCCCGCGTGGAAGAGTGTACATACTTATGGGGTGTAGAGTCTTCATCGGGTATAAACACATCTGAAAGAAAGGACCAGTGAATCATGAACATAATCAAGATCCACAACCAAAAAAACACAGAAGAAGAATCATAATCATAAATGAAACATGATATGGATCTATAAGAGATTGAGATAGATCTCTCGACCTTGAGGGAGACCCATGGAGCCTAGAAAATCAATATCCTTACCATAAATCAGTTAAGGACGTTACATAGAGATCTAGAGAAAAGCAAGGGGGAAGGATCCATTCCTGGACCATGATCATCAACACCGGGGGAGCATGGGAATCAATACTAACCCCCTCAAGGCCTAGAAGAAAATTTCAGAAGAGGAAGGAAACCATATCGCCAAAAATTGGAAGAAAAAGGAGCCCTAGTGGTCGACTCAAGTCAAGTGGCATGTCTCCCAGATAATAATGAAACAATTTGACATAACACAATGATTATGAATGTCACAATATGATGAAACCATTAAGGAATGAAGCAATTCGATATAATACAATGGAGATAAATCTCCGAATGTGACATAACCCTTGATGAACATTGCAATGTGACATAATCATTGGAGAACATCACAAGCCTACATAATCATTTGAGGAATGTCGTAATGTGACATAAATGCTGATGAATGTTGCATTTCAACACAACCATCAAGAATGTAGAAATTTGACATAAGTCAAACATGATGAACATTGCAATGTGACATTACCATAATAAACCATGGTTAAACATAATCAACATGATTAACCATAGTCAACTCTACATAATTAAGCAAGGTCAAACCATGAGCGATAGTCAACCATGGTCACAATGATCAAGGTCGGCCATGGTTAACATGACCGATCATCATCAACATGACCGATGATATATGGTCCCACTAATATTAGCAGAATGTAGGACGCCTCTCATATTCATCATCTTAAATTGGAATTGGAATACCAAACATTCACACTTAGACTATGTTGTGGTCAAATATTCGCAGAAGACAACCAAAAAGACCAAAGATAAGATAATAGATTGCACATTTGCGTTCATTCTCTCTGTTGTTCGAAGTTAGTCTAGCAACCTTGTTATCTCTTCTTTCTCAATTATTATCAGCATTGGCAGTGCTTCCAACTGCAACATAAACAGGCCAGGCTTGACGACATCTTCCGCTATACACAAAGAAACACCCACCAAACAATGACTTACAAACGCTCAACAACACAACGAACAATCTACAAACAAACACTCAAGACTCTATATACTATAAGTACCAACCTCCAAAGTGAGGATGAGATCTGATGATGAACCTATTGCTTCTAATTCCATCTTAACGGGTGTAGGTCCGCTTGTTTTTGCCAATTTTATGACATGATTAATTTTTATTTCTTTATATTTAGATTTAGATTTAGCTTGTAAATATGTTCAAAATAGAAACTATTCAACTTTAAGAATAATTTCAACAATTTTATTTTACTCTCCTTGTATCAAAATTTTTCATTAAAATGTAAATATTGAAATATTAAAATAATAGTTAAATTTTATTAGTGTCATTAGTTTCAAAGGGTCTTATTGTATATGATGATCTAAATTTGAAACTATGTAATAGCTAGAGGAAACACCTAAAATCCATTCATATTTTAAGGTTGGTATGGTCAAAAACATAATGCAATCCCAAATAAATATATATAAAAAATATTTTTTTTTGAAAAATTTAATATAAAAAAATTTCTTCTAAACAAAATAATTTTGTACATTTCTAATTTCTAATTAATATCCCAAATAAATATATATATATATATATATATATATATATATATATATATATATATATATATATATATAAAATAATTTTTTTTTGAAAAATTTAATATAAAAAAATTTCTTCTAAACAAAATAATTTTGTACATTTCTAATTTCTAATTAATATTGAAAACTTTAAAAAATTACAAAATACAAAATTATCCCATTTCTAAACAAAATAATTTTGTACATTTCTAATTAATATTGAAAACTTTAAAAAAATTACAAAATACAAAATTATCCCATTAATGTAACCGTGGCTTGGACCTCTTATATATTATAATACAAATAACCTTTCCTTTCTCATTAAGTTATCTTTCACTTTTTCTTCTTCTAATTAATATTAAAAACAACGGTGGCTTGGGCCTCTTATATATTATAATACAAATAACCTTTCCTTTCCTATTAAGTTATCTTTCATTAAAAAAAAAAAAAAAATTATAGAATATTTCATTTTTTTATTAAATAAATTATTGTATATAATTAATGTAATGCAGTAAAGTTTTCCTTTCCTATTAAGTTATCTTTCATTTTTTTTAAAAATAAATTATAGAATATTTCATTTTTTTATTAAATAAATTATTGTATATAATTAATGTAATGGAGTAAAGTTATCTTTCATTTAAAAAAAAAAAAATTATAAAATATTTCATTTTTTTATTAAATAAATTATTGTATATAATTAATGTAATGGAGTAAAGTTTTTTGTGTTTTTTTTTTCTAAACAATAAAAATCCTTATTACTTTTGAATTTTGAATATTAAGATTTTGAATTTCTCAATAATTATATACTTAATTTTATATTTTTCTAAAAAATAAAAATCCTTATTACTTTGAATTTTGAATATCAAAATTAAAATTAAGATTTTGGATTTCCCAATAATTATATATCCTTATTATTACTTTTAAATTTTGAATATTAAAATTAAAATTGAGATTTCGGATTTCCCAATAATTATATATTCCTAATTTTATATTTGAAAGTATACATATAAAATTATTAAAATTAAGATTAGAATTTTGGATATCCAAATAAATATATATTCCTAACCTCGCATGTAAAAACAATGGATATAAGATTATTGGAATATATGATATCTCTTTGAAAAAGTCTCAAGAAAAAGATTAAAATTATTAAAGAATGAAATTGCATCCTTGTTTTTTCGAGCCCGGGCAATTAGAACAAAAAAATTTAAAAATTTCAAGAATGTTGAAAAAAAAATACATCAAACCTTCACTTAACTTAATTTTAAAAGTTTAATTTTCAACTAAAATATAATCTTTTAGATTCTCTTACTTTATAGTTAAGATAGATGAATGTTGGATAAAAAATCCTTGACATAATCTTTTTGTTGGTAAAATGATACCTAGGATTTGTATGATTGAAATTTACAGCTCCTCATTATAAGTTTTCAAAGAGATTAGAATAAACTTCATGTAATTTAATTTAATTTTTTATGTTTTTCAATGTTAGTTTACTTACTACCCAATGAGAATGAAATAAATTTTTGACGAAAACGATATATTCAAGCTTATTTGAGTTATTCTCATATTGTTTATTTAAAAAAAATAAAAAATTCCATAATTTGGAATTTTATATTATATAATTCATCAATTTTTTTTTTGGTAGATTTGATCTAAATTTGTATGTTTTTTTTATTTATTGTTTATAGAGATATGGTGTCTTTAGCACCGCCTCATCAGTATGATGTCCACGATGTTTTATATGATATTTAGGACCGTTGTTTATTTAAAAAAAATAAAAAATTCCATAATTTGGAATTTTATATTATATAATTAATCAATTTTTTTTGGTAGATTTGATCTAAATTTGTATGTTTTATTTATTTATTGTTTATAGAGATATGGTGTCTTTAGCACCGCCTCATGAATATGATGTCCACGATGTTTTATATGATATTTAGGACCGAATAATTTGATGTCAACAAGTTTTAGGGAAACAACCAAATGAGCCAAAAGAATAATCTCATTACCACTAGGATTAAGAATTGAGAACCACATGGCATATGTAAGGATTAAGAATCACATGGCATATTAATGATGATATGAGGGTGGGGGCAGGGAAAATGTTAGAGAAAATATATTTATATGAGGGTGGGGTAGGGAAAACATTAGAGAAAATGTATTCCACTTTCATATATGAGGGTGGGGTGGGGACAATATGATAGAAAATGTATTTATATGAGGGTGGGGGTAGGGTAAATATTAGATAAAATGTATTTAAATACATTTTCTCTAATATTTTCCCCACCCCCATACATTAATATTATGATGATAGCAATATGGGGATCGGGAACACATAAACTAATTAAAGGGTTCCCTGTAGTATTGATAACATCAAAACAATAAGAATTGGAAAACAAGTGGTAACTCTAAAGAGTGCCACACTAGTGGATACCTCTTCTTCTTGGAACACCAAGGCTCTTTTTTTAATAAAAAAATTCAAATTCTTTTTGCTTCAAGAACTAGACAAGATTCTTATTAGCTTTTATAAGTATTTGAAGTTGGATGGAATGGACGTATTTTGGGTACCTATGTTCTTCATGTTGCATATCTCCACTTTCCACTTGCATACCTAATGGCTATATTCTAAAAAAACTTTAGTTAAGAGGATTAGGTGGATTAGAGTGCTTATGATCTTTAGGGTACACAACTTTTCCAACAACCTAATGATGCATTACAACATAATTCCATAATGTTTCCACTCTGTTAGCGTCAAAAGTCACTCTTGGATTGCCTGCAGGAGCAGAGCCTAATGCCCATCAGTTTTATGTCACGATAGTTTTAATGGGTTGATCGAATGGATAGAGACTCAAAAAGATATAGCTTTAACTCAGGAAACCGAGCCTGGTGTGTAGAAAACAAGGGAGGTATTGATCCAACTTCCGTCAGTAAGCTAAGTGTAAGATGGATAGATGGAAGACTTAATGAGATGAGTGAGAAAGACTGCCTCGGGCATCAGGCCTTCGACAGCTTGAGGAGGAAAAACTCAGAAGACAAGATCCTCTTGACCCCGAGTTTCAAAGAACTGAAAGGTGGCTCGACTGGATCCTCCAATTTCGAGCCATTTAGCGTTGAGAAAGCACGAGAACTGATTAGAAACCATGTGACTATTACAGTGATCCCACCTACATCATCCTATAATAGCGCAACTCGACTGGATCCTCCAATTCTAAGTTGTTCTAACGCAGTGTAAACAAAGAGATGGAAAGAAGATGACATCCATAAAGTAAGAAATCTCAAATGCCTTATACATTAACCAGAGAGACCAACGCTTCATCAAAACTTTACAATCGGGAGCCTTGCTCAACCATCGATGGATTACAAAATACAAAGACTGAGTCTATATACTCAGAAAAATTTGCCTAACAGAGGCATGTTCAGTCATCCAAAGCTTAGTGTCCCTTCAGCCAAATTCGGACGGGTATTCTTTGTCAGACGCCACCTTAACTGCGCGTGGCTCCTGCAAGGAGAGTAGCTGAGCCATTAAGTGCCGAGCTAGCATGTGCAGACCTCCTCCAGCTAGTTGAGAACTCGGCATGGCTTCTCTGGAAAAATGGGTACATAGGACCCTCTCGAGCAGACCTCTTTCCAGACCCTCCATACCTCACACTTAATGAATGAGGAGAGGTTTCAACCACCCCTTCTTGCCTTCATTTACTCCAAGCGAAGACCAGGATCGAGGTCGAATCTGATGGCACCTGGAGATCGTGGTGATCCCCTCTGTGGACAAACACGACGCCTTTGGCCCCTCTCATGCAACTCTTTTCTTTCCTAAGTGACCACGGACTGTGACCCTGTGTTTACTCTCAAAGGCGCTTTCGGCGTTCGCGAATAGGAAGGGGTTGATCCCTGCTTCTTGAAATCTCGATGAGAAAAATGCCGAGGTGGCTTAATCTGGTGCCACACGTCCCTCTCAGATCTGACGGTCCTGAACTCGCTCGACGATACTGTGGGCCCAGGTCTTGGACGCTCTCGACACCTCGTGCATCGGGAATATGACAGAGTTGCTCCTTGCGCCTCAGAGTTGCGATGGGTGAAACCCCGATATGGCTCAATTGGCCGCCAGGTGTCCCCTTTGGATGGACGGCTGAGAATGCTTCGTGACACTGTAGGCCCGACTTTTAGCGCTTTTGGAATTTTCAAGGTTCGGGGTTTCGAGATGTAGAACAAAATGAAACTCTCACCCCTCGAACTCCCGAATGTCGAAACGCCGACGCGACTAGATCTCATGCCACACGTCTTCTGGATGGACGACTGTTATCCTTCCTTGCACACAATATGGACGCTATCTGTCGCGCTAACTTCGGTGCAACTCTGCTAACTGTGATTCCCCATCGACTGTCTATCTGCTCCTATGGATGAATCCTGACTGTCGACAGTATAATCTTGCCCGCTAACTTGCTTGGAAGCCAAAAAATGAGATTTTTCCGGGCTGCACTCGGGTGCTTCTCACGCTACTTGTAGACCTGAACACTCTCATGCCTTGGATGAGAAATGTTACTAACATTTAGGCTCCACGGGGGATAGAGTCATCCCTGTGATGCTCTAAGGACTCATTTTGCAGTTCCAGTGCCTTGCTGTTGGGCTATGGAGTCATTTACTCAGCCTAAAAATCAAATCAAAATAAACAAGGAACCAAAAGGACAATATTTACAAACAAAGGATCCATCGAGGGCTCAGATAAAACACTTCTTCAGAAAATGCCCATTTACTAGGTTGTCGAAAACGTCTTCACCCTCCAAACCCTACAGCCGATATGTGTTATTTGAGAAAACCTCGAAGATTTTGAAGGGCCCAATCCACAGGGCTTCAAATTTTTCGTGCTTGCCCTTATCTTGTTTAGGAGCATCCCATTTCACCACCAAGTCTCCTATCCAAAATTCTTACTTCTTGGCCTTCTTATCAAAAACCTGCTTAATCCTTTGTTGATGGTCCTGAATTCTGTCCATTGCCTGCTCCCTGGCCTGCTGGACCTCCACTAGCTGATGAATCCTTCTGATCATGTCATCAGGCTCCTCCTGATGATCCTGGAGGAATTTTGCTACAGGAATGGCTAGATGAGAGGGAAAAACAACCTCTGCTCCATAGACTAATTGGAAAGGAGAGACGCCTATAGATCTCTTCGTGGTCACTCGATCGGCCTTTTGATGATCCTTATCAGGCTTTTGTTGGAGGATTCTGCTAAACCGTTTCCCTATGGGTAGTATGGGGTGGAGTGAATTAGTTTGATCTCGAATTTCTCACAGAACTTGGCTAACGGCTCAGCCATGAATGCGGCTGCGTTATTAGTGAAAACCTTACTTGGGCAACCGAACTTTGTGATGAGGTCCTCCAGGAACCCAATGATTACCTTTTGGGAAGCACTCCTGGTGGGAAAAACTTCAATCCACTTAGTGAAGAAATCAGTAGCCGTCAGGATCCATCTGTGCTGCCCACTGGAAGCAGGGTGAATGTCTCCAACGAAATCTAGGCCCCATTTTTGGAAAGGTCCTGAAACAACCACAGGATTTAACAATAGAGACTTGAGTTGTTGTTTTCATGCAAATCTTTGACATTTGGTGCAAGCTCGGACCCTTCTACAGACGTCAGTGAATACCGT
Organism: Picea engelmannii; assembly: GCA_009831015.1. Classification (NCBI taxonomy): domain Eukaryota; kingdom Viridiplantae; phylum Streptophyta; class Pinopsida; order Pinales; family Pinaceae; genus Picea; species Picea engelmannii. The sequence continues at coordinate 138,099 of ML782163.1, forward strand.
GGGCTAGTAGTATCCAGCCCTGAGGATTTTGTGGGATGTGGCCTTCCAGAAATGGTGCCCTCCACATAGGCCGTTGTGAAATTCAAACATGATCCTATCGGCCTCTTGTGGATCCATGCATTTTAAAAGTACCCCCAGGGGATCTTTCCAGTATAAAATTTGATTGATAAGGCAGTATCTGACTGCCTTGATCTTCAGAGCTCTTGCTTTGTTTCTTTGCAGGTCATCTGGAGACCGCAACTCTTGTAGAAAGTATATGACATCCTTATACCAAGGACATCGAGCCAATGGGGGCTCCCTTTGAGGGTCCATGTCAGACAGCCACCCTGCTAAATTCCTGAGCATTCGTTGATGAAACTTATCCCCAAATTTTGGCAATTGGCTTCAGCCAACAACTTGGCTAAACCTTGACCTTTGATCAATTTGGTAGGATTTATTTCTAGGTCAAATTCCAGAATCCTAGCTATCCACTTACTCCTTTTCCCGTCTATGTCAGGCTGAATAAGAATGTCTTTAACAGCAGTTGAGGGGACATAAGCGATGATTTTTGACTGCAAGACATAGACTCTAAATGCCTTGAGGGCCTTTACCATGGCATAGGCCTACTTCTCCATAGTGTCATACCTGACTTCGACATCCCTTAATGCTCGGCTGAAATAGGCAATAGGCTGCTCTAGCCCATCCTTGTTTGTCTGTAATAAAACAACGACTACCGTGTCAGGTGAAGCAAAGGAGAAAATAAGGAAATCCTTTGAGTAATCGGGACTGATAAGCATGGGGGCTTCAGACAGGGCCTTCTTTATTTTCTCAAAGGAATTTTGCGATTCATAAGTCCACTTCACTTCATTTCCTTTCCTTAACATGGTTGTTATAAGTTTTACCTCCTCAGCAAAGTTGGGCACAAACCTCCTCATAAAATTAATCTTACCAAGGAAAGATTAGACCTCCTTCTTGGACCTTGGGACTGATAAGGCTTGTATTGCCTCAACTCTGCTAGGGTCAATTCTAAATCCCTTCGCTGATACTATGTGGCCTAGTAACTTTCCCTCCTACATGGCGAACAAAGATTTCTTGGGGTTTAATGAAATGCCAAAACTACTGCATTTTAGGAAAACCTTCCTGAGATGAAAACAGTGTTCCCTATCAGATTTTGAAAATACTGTGATATCATCCAGATAGAAGACCACAAATTTATCCTTTTCCCCAATGAAAGCTATGTCCATGGCACATTGAAACGTTGCCCCTGCATTCATCAATCCAAAAGGCATCTTGGCATACATGAATGTGCCCCATGGAGTGGTAAATGTCGTCTTTTCCCTGTCCTCAGGCAGAATAGAGACTTGATTGTAGTTAGAGAAGTCGTCAATCATGGACATCATGGATGCTCCTGTTACCCTCTGCAGTATATGTCCCATCTTTGGTAAGGGGTAGTTATCCTTTTGTGAGCTCCTGTTCAGGTTTCTGAAGTCTACACAGAGTCTGATTTCTCCATTCTTTTTCCTTACTGGTACCAGGTTGGCCACCCACTCTGAATATCTCATTGGTATGATGATCTGGGCCTGCAACAGCTTCTTCACTTCCCTCTCCATGATAGGAAACAACATAGGATTGATCTGTCTTAGCTTCTGCCTAAATGGCTTTGCCTCCCCCTTTAATGGGATTTTATGCTCGATGATAGAAGTGTCATATGTTTTGAGGTCTTCATAGGTCCAGGCGAAAACATCATTAAATTCCCCTAAAAGTCCAATGTATTCAGACCTCTACTCCTCTGTCAGACTTCTTGACAATTTGACAAACTTGGGCTCACTTTCGGTACCGATGTTGCACTGAATAGTACCAACGTCATCCTCTGAGATTTTCCCTTTTAATGACACATCATTTCTGTCAAAAATCCTTTCCAAAGGAACCAGTCCTCTTGGAATATGGTTGCTGGGGAGCTACACAATGTTACGCTCTACTATTTTGCTTAGAAACTTACCCCCCTCAAGCTCTTCTTTAGAGACAGAATCTTGGTCGATATGCATCTCTGAAAATTCTTCGACAGTCTCCAAGAATTTCTTGATATCGAGATCATCCTCAAATACCTTCCAATGTTTGACGTTGTCAGGTATGGAGGGCCTATATTTTACTTCTACATCATATCTGAATTTGGGCGGAAATGGTACTTTGAAATTGCTTGCTGACGTAGCCAAGGAATCTGCCACTGTGTTCTCCTCTCTTGGGATGAAATAAATGTTAAATGCTGAGAAGAAACTGTCAATTAGGTCCCATACCTCATTTCTGTAACTCCTGAGTCGAGGATGCTTATCCTGATAAGCGCTTCTGATCTGCTGGACCACCAACTCTGCATCTCCGAACACTGCTACTTCCTGGATTCCCATTTCCCTTGCAACTCTTAATCCTAGAACAAGAGCTTCATACTCTGCCACATTGTTGGTAGATTCAAATTCTAGTTTGTATGACAAAGATATGGTTTCTTGAGAAGGTGATACAAAAATTACCCCAGCACCAGTGCCTTCCCTAGAAGAGGCTCCATCAAAAAACATTTTCCAGACGGGGGAGATGGGGGAAGAACATTCATGAGGAGTGGTGGGATGCTTTCTGAGTTTAAGAGGAGGCTCGGGAGCATGACTGAGTTGTAGTAGACTGGAACCTAAATCAGTGTCTAAGGCAAAAATAGGATGGTTGGTAGGATTAGCTTCATCACTGATTATATAGGCCAATTGGGCTTCCCTGTATAGCCTCCTATGTTCTCCTCCAAACACTGGGATGGTAGCATATGTGAGGTCCATATTCAAAGTTCCCCCTAGTCTTTTTATCCAAGATCTTGATAACAACATATTGAACTTGGGGGGGACATCAACCACTACAATATATATCACCACACTTTTCATGGGCAACTGAAACAAGGTCACGACCAGGTCTTTGATAACTCCTAGACATTGAACCTTTCTGGAGTCAAAGGAATAAAGGTCATGATAGGCTCGGGTGACTTCTATCCCTAACTCTTCCATGACAGTTTTGGGCATGAGGTTGTGAGAAGCCCCCGAATCCATCAAGCAGTTGTGCAGTACCTTGTCATGTATGTTCAAGGAAGTGTAGAAGGGAGGGGATGAGTCATTCCTGTCTTCTACCATAGGACCTAAAATAACTGCAGGATTTTCATCTTGAAAATTGATGGAGTCTGTGGGAAGGCATGAGACCTCAGAATGTAAAATCTCAGAGAAGCATTTCTTGAACCCTTCATGTTTAATCAATTCGGTTAGGGGCACAGGGATTCTGATCTTTTGAATTTCATACTCGAAATTAAAAGAAGAGGTAAGCTTCGAGATTTCTCTTATTTTGATAACATGACTCTGGACTATGGGAGAGACGGGTCGGGGCTTCTTACCTCTATGATTGTCTGCTACTTCATTAGCAGGTTTCTCCATTCTAGTGGACTGCTCAGGGACATCAGGTGCTATTGTCTTTATCTTAGACCTTAGATCATATCTGCCTTGGCTGCCACTAGTCTTGTCTCCCCTACTCAGTTCATTTAGCTGACTGTCCATGAGAGACTCCTTGTATGCTAATTGAGTGAGATGAGGAAAAGGGGGAGTGTCCCCGAATAAATGGATTTCAGGATCAAGATCATCTGTTTCCCCTTCTTCCCCCTCGGCCACAATTTTTTTTTGAAAAGGGGCTTGAATCTTCTGGTTTTCTCTGTCTCTTCCCCTCTCCCTTTTCACAGTTGGGGAAGTAATATTGTTTGGCCTCCTGAAACCTCCCTTTTTTTCGGCATTTTGGGGGCCCTTGTATGCTTTCCTCCCCTCCACCTTCATTCTCTCCATCTCTGCAGACAAAGACTTCACCATCCTGGTCAGCTCATCCACTTGAGGGTGGGACGCCGATGAGCCAGAAGTTGAGGCTTCCGACCTGCCCTTTCTCCTGTCTACATTGGCCTTGTTCCTCAGTCTGTCAGCTGGTAATATATAGGATTCTAATTCTATGGCCGCATCTTGCATTTGAGCTAAGGAGGTGGCTCTTCTTTCTCTCAATAAAAGACAAAAATCGGGGCCAAACACACTAGCATAAGAAATCTTGGCTGAGGCTTCTAAGGGTTTTATTTCAGTAGGAATTTTATTATACATCTTATTGAATCTTTTAGAGAAGTCAGAGACATACTCTCCTTCCATCTTCTTCAAATACCCGAACTCTGTCATGTAATACATGAAATCCTTCCTATCGCCCCACTGCCTCAGGAAAGCACTATCCAGGGCTTCGATCCCAACAATAGATCCGAGGGCCAATCCTCTAAACCATTTCCTCACCTCACCATCCAGGCTCTGGACGAAGACTCTCATCCAGACATCTTCATTTTCAATGTTCAAGTTATCTGCATAACTGTAGAAAGCATCCAGGTGCTCTTCCGCAATTACGTCCCCTTCCCCAGTGAACTTGGGCATATACTTCAAGTAATCTCCCGCTGGGAGAGGATTCATAGGATGGGGTAGGATTAAGGGAGCATATCTAGTAGCGACTATGGCATCCATTCTATTTAGAGGGGGATTAGAACTAGCCATAGGAATATTAGGTGGAGGATAACTTGGAGGAGAAGGAGTTCGCAAAGGGGCTACTGGGAATGAGTCCCGGAGTGGGATGGGAAACAAAAGGGGATTTAAGGAGAAGGCTAATGGGCTCAAGTCAGTAGGCGCTCCTCTTTGTGTAGGAGTGGTAACAGTAACAAGAGGAGGAGTGGGGAAGTCTTCAGCAGTCTTGGGTCTACACCAAAGTACAAATTCAGAGGAGAGGGGAGTGACAAGGGCTTCTCCCTCCAATGCCAGACCATGAGGGGAAAACTCAGCAGGAATACCCCCGAAATTCAGGAAACAGGAAACCTCAGAAGGAGGTCTGTTAAGAAACTGAGGAGGAGACAATGGAGTTCCTACAGAAGGAGATGGCGGATTACCTGGTTCATCGGTGGAATCTTCTTCTTCAGAGACCTTTCCTTTTCTGAGAACCACCTCTGGATCAATTTCAGGTGTAGCTAGAGGTAGTTGTGGATGAGACCGCGTGTGTCTACCTCTGAAAGCCACAATTAATACAACATGTTCACCACAGTGGAGTCGTCACAATGGAGTCGCCAAGTGCACAGTAGAAATATTTAAAGGCTCTGATACCTGATGCACCTTCAGAATCAGAGGCTCTATGTCGTTCAATCCCGGGGAAAATTTTCAACTTCGTCCTCGGCAACGGCACCAAAAATGTTAGCGTCAGAAGTCACTCCTGGATTGCCTGCAGGAGCAGAGCCTAACACCCATCAGTTTTATGTCACGATAGTTTTAATGGGGTGATCGAATGGATAGAGACTCAAAAAGATATAGCTTTAACTCAGAAAACCGGGCCTGGTGTGTAGAAAACAAGGGAGGTCTTGATTCAACTTCCGTCAGAAAGATGAGTGTAAGATGGATAGATGGAAGACTTAATGAGATGCGTGAGAAAGACTGCCTCGAGAATTAGGCCTTCGGCAGCTTGAGGAGGAAAAACTCAGAAGACAAGATCCTCTTCACCCCGAGTTTCAAAGAACTGAAAGGTGGCTCGACTAGATCCTCCAATTCCGAGCCATTCAGCGTTGAGAAAGCACGAGAACTGATTAGAAACCCTGCGACTATTACAGTGATCCCACCTACATCATCCGATAATAGCACAACTTGACTGGATCCTCCAATTTTGAGCTGTTCTAACTCACTGTAAACAAAGAGATGGAAAGAAGCTGACATCCATAAAGTAAGAAATATCAAATTCCTTATACATTAACCAGAGCGACCAACGCTTCATGAAAACTTTACAATCAGGAGCCTTGCTCAACCATCGATGGATTACAAAATACAAAGACTGAGTCTATATACTCAAAAAAATTCGCCTAACAGAGGCATGTTTAGTCATCCAAAGCTTGGTGTCCCTTCAGCCAAGTTTGGACGGGTATTCTTTGTTAGACGCCACCTTAACTGCGTGTGGCTCTTGCAAGGGGAGTAGCTGAGCCATTAAGTGCCAAGCTAGCATGTGCATACCTCCTCTGGCTAGTTGAGAACTCAGCATGGCTTCTTTGGAAAAATGGGTACATAGGACCCTCTCGAGCAGATCGCTTGCCAGACCCTCCATACCTCACACTTAATGAATGAGGAGAGGTTTCAACCACCCCTTCTTGCCTTCATTTACTCCAAGTGAAGACCAGGATCGAGGTCGAATCTGATGGCACCTGGAGATCGCGGTGATCCCCTTTGTGGACAAACACAACACCTTTGGCCCCTCTTGTGCAGCTCTTTTCTTTCCCAAGTGACCACGGGCTGTGACCCTGTGTTTACTCTCAAAGGCGCTTTCGGCATTCGCGAATAGGAAGGGGCTGATCCCTGCTTCTTGAAATCGCGATGAGCGAAATGCCGAGGCGGCTTAATCTAGCACCACGCGTCCCTCTCAGATCTGACGGTCTTGTAATCGCTCGGTGATACTGTGGGCCCGGGTCTTGGATGCTCCCGGCACCTCGCGCATCGGGAATATGACGGAGCTGCTCCTTGCGCCTCGGAGTCACGATGGGCGAAACGTCGAGATGGCTCAATTGGCCACCAGGTGTCCCCTTTGGATGGACGACTGAGAATGCTTCATGATACCGTAGGCCTGACTTTCAGCGCTTTCAGCATTTTCGAGGTTCGGGGTTTCGAGATGTAGAAAAACATGAAACTCTCACCCCTCGAGCTCCCGAATGCCGAAACGCCGACGCGACTAGATCTTGCACCACACGTCTTCTGGATGGACGGATGCTATCCTTCCTTGCACACAATATGGGCGCTATCTGTCATGCTAACTTCGACGCAACTCTGCTAACTGCGATTCCCCTCCAACCATCGATCTGCTCCTATGGATGAATTCTGACTGTCAACAGTATAATCTTGCCTTCTAACTTGCTTGGAAGCCAAAAAACGAGATTTTTTCGGGTTGCACTCAGGCGCTTCTCACGCCACTTGTATACCTGAACACTCTCGTGCCTCGGACGAGAAATTTTACTAACACACTCTAAAAAAAAGAAGAAGATGGATTGGAAGGATAAAGGCATTGGGACTAACCACAAAAATAATTTGAGGAATAATTGGAGAGTGATATTTTCATAGACAAGAAGGTCGATGACTCGAACATAAAGAACATAGTAGAGAAACACATGGAAAGCTCAAGATTTACCACATCATCAATGATAATGAGAAAGGTGATATTGTTGATACATGTACCAATCATATCTCATTACATGGCATCATGCATTAGGGAATGAGGGTCACAACACCACAACAAATTTAGGTTGTGGGACGTACTTATTTAGAAAAGTAAATTAATGGTCTTTTAAAAAAAGATTCTAAATAATTTTATTTTCAAACTTCAAAGAAAATTTCATTGTATCCTTGAAATATTTTGAATTTGTGGAGCTAGATAATTTCCCTTTTGATGTTCTGAAATAGTACAAGTCCCACCATAAAATTCTATTGAATGCTCTTCTCCTGAAATCTGCATGACTGTCTCCTAGTAGCCATCTTCTGGTTTTGGATTGTCCAACCAATCCTCTAGAATCTTGAGCTCTCGCTCCCATTAAGTGAGAAAATCATATGAATTCTCCTTTTTTTCTATTGGGGCAAACATCAGTGTTTTCTCCTTCTCCTCCTCTTTGACAGTCTTTGTTGGTTGTCTTTCCTCTGCTACACCTGCATCACAGACATAGTTAGCTTTAAAAAACATTTCGCCCCATGGCCTCTTTCTTGGATTCTTGTTGCACTACCTCCTCATGTTAAACACTTGTATTAGCCTATGTTGGACTATTTTGTAGGAATATTTGAATTCCCCCAATGATCAAAACACACCTATGATCTTCTTCCATCAACACTCCTTACTGATATGAACTCTCAACTGAGTTCATCTCTTCTCCCTTTTCCATCTGACAACTTGGGATTTTCTCTCTGCCCACCTGGCAGTTTATGAGATCAACCGATGCCATCTCATTGCCCACTTGGCAATTTGAACTTTCAACACTGCTCCTCTAGCAATATATGATATGTTCTACTGACCTCTTTCTATTTCCCACCTGACAACTTGAAAGTCCATTTCTTCCCTCTTGACATTTTATGAGATCTCCTGCTAATCTCATATCATTTCCCACCTGGCAATATGAATTTCCACTTTTTTCCTCCTCACAGTCTATGAGATCCTCCAATGATCTCATTTCATTGCCCACATGGCAATATGAAAATCCATCTCTTCTCTCCTGGAAGTTTATGAGATCATTATCTGATCTCACCTCCTCCTCATCACTGAGGTGTCTCCAAATTTCTGGTTCACGGATATGAATTGGTTCCTCCTCTGTGTCACTGAGGGTTTCAACATATGTCAACCACTTCCTCAAATCTTGTTGTTGTTTTCTGGCCAACAACTTTTGAACATGTCATTTTACCTTCCTGTTCAGAGGCCATTCATACCTCCAGTGTACCTTTGTCTCCTGTTTCATCTTCAATGTCAGTTCCATTCTTTCTCTTATCTCAATGAGCTCCTTGTCAATTTTTGCTTTACTCTTCTGTTGGTGGTCTCCTCTTCGACCACACTCATGGCCTTTAGTAGCCATATTTTTTGTCTTCATCCCTCCTGGCTATCTACCATTTGTTGCACATTTTGCAACAATATTTACAGAGCATCAATACTCTTTCCCTTTTCCATTACCCATTGTTCTACAGGAAAAATCCATCTTCTGAGACCATTTGATGTCATCAGATTATTTCTATTCACCTTTTCACCTTTGCCTACAATCTGCAGAGACAATTCAGTTCTTGATACTACTTGGTGTAGTGAGATTGTCTTCTCTATCTCCTTTGTCTGAAATTTATAGACAAATCATTGTTGATACCTCTTGATGATATCCAACTATCTCATTTATCTCTCTTCCTCTTTTTCCTGCTGTCTCCAAGAAAAAAATTCTACTTTGATACCACTTGATGCAGACCCCCCTTCCTCTCCTCGGGGATGCGTGACCTCCCGGTCTAGGATCTTCAGTTTTGAACCGAATTGGCTCTCTAAGACTGTAATGGTCTCATTTGTGAATTAACATAGGTCCTCTCAACCCTCTTGTGCAGGTTCTATGGCACCCATGACCTCTTTCCGCAACTGTTGAACACTCAGGTTTCAGGTACTAACTCTTTTCTCATTATCCCCTTGTACCATGTGACCTCAGGCTAGGTCCTTGCATAAATGCCTGATTACAGGTGCTCCCAAGAGTGGTTTGGGATCAACCACTTTTCTCCCCGCAATTTACCTCCCGTTGCCACGTACTTCTTCACCGATACCATGGTTTCGATTGCGGCCCATCCTCAAAAGTTTAACATTTGGGCAATTTCTGTCCTCGCAATCGAGCGTGACCATCGATCTTATAATCTTGACAGTGTTTATTGACTAACAACTAAGATCTGTCTCTTACAAACCAATTATTCATTTCTAATTCTCCCACACCGGACGGTTGATATTTACTTCAAGTCTTTACGCGAAATCCACATATTCACGCCACCTATCCTCTGGATCTGATGACCTAGATTTACTTTGGGTCTTTGGGTTTCAGAAGTTTCAACTTTCAACTTAAAACCCAATGCAATTTACCCAAATCTTGTGATTTGTCGCCACGTGTCTCTCTGTTCCTAACGGTCTAGATCTCTTCAGATATTCGACGCTTCGATTCTTCGACGCTTCGGCTCTTCGATGCTTCAGCTCTTCGGCTCTTTGGTCCTTCGGGCTTCAAAAGTTTCAAACTTTTGTGCGCTTGTTCCGCTCGGAGCACCTTCACCCGAACTGATGGATTTCTTCCATGTGTCCTTCCAGATGATGGATAGTTCCAAATCACTTTGGGACTTTAGCAAGTCCACTCTCCCCTTTTCCTTGGCTCCTTTTTAGAGGTGACCTTGGGTGGTGACCTCACGCAAACACGTGATTGCGGGAACGCTCGAAGGTGGTTTGAGACCAAACTAACTTTTGCCCCACAATTCACCTTGAGCCTCCAAGCGTCCTTTCTCCAAAACCGTGGTTTGGATTGCAGCCAGCCCTCATCTTCGTAAATCTCTAGCACCTTCTTTTCACGCAATGAAAGGTGACCTTCGATCTCACGATCTTGACAGTTATCCTAAATGGACGACCGAGATCCACCTCCAACAGTTCATATCTCCCTCTCCTAGTTCAACGGCTAGGGTCGTTTCGGAATTTCTAACTTTGAAACTCTCAAATATCAAACTTTTCCTTTCTTCTGCAATGAAGGATCTTCTGCACTGTGATCCAACGGCCATTGTTTCCCTCTCTCCTGAGCTTCTGATCTCTTTTGACTTAGAATATTTTCTAATTATTCAAGGGCTTCGACCTTTGCTCCTCCTTCAATTCCGTCTATTGGGTCTCTTTTACACTTATGAAAAGCGTTATCCCTTCTGAGCTTGATCCTTAGAGGATTTCTATTTCCCATGTACTCCTTGTGTTTCTGGGATTTCTTCAAACTCGGATCTGAAGGATTTCTTGAAAATAAATTCTTCTCTCCCTTCCGGCATTCCTCTTGCTTGATGCACACCTTGCGGAGATCCTCTTTACAGAGTGTTTTATAACTTTGTCTCTCTCTGAACTCGACACATAGTTCTTCTTGTGCACTCCTTGCACTTCTATTCATGAATATCAATGCTACCAGTCTTGAGCTTCTCTGAGGTTAATTCACATCTGTTAATGCACTCCTTGCGGACTATGTGCACTCCTTGCACTTGAAAACTCAAAGAAGAGAAGCAATTGAAACTTATTCAATTCTTCACCAGTTCATACATTCAAAACATGAACAACATATAAAAGCATAACAATGAATTCAAATACATAAACACATAGAAAGTTCATATGCAGGAAAAATTGCTTTCTTTCTATTAAGATGAATGTCCAATTACAATATGTGTAGGCTAGACTATAACAAAGTCTCAGCTTTGTCAAAACAAACTATTCTACTTCCTATTCAATGACAATACACCTCCAACAACCTCATTTGGGCATGCCATAGATCTACATATACATGAAGCTTCCTAGGGTTCCTTCTGAATACCTCTCCTATCGAAGTAACAACTAACAACTACTCAAGCTCTGTTACATTAAAGAATGAGAGTGAAACTCCCATATCTCTTGCGATCATTCAGTTTATGAGCGTTTCGCTCTTCTTCAATCATCCATTCAAAGAAGATCTGCAAAATAAATGCCAACTTTTAGATTCCTATTAGTTTTAAAAGGTGTGCTATGGAACTGAGTTGTCCCTCCATGTGGGCTTTGCTGACGATGCTCTTGAATCATATCCCCACAAGGGAAGACTCAAAAAATCGGCATCTCTTGGTTTTAGAGGACTATCTAAGAAGAAATTTTGGTATTTGAACCACCAAAAATACATATGTAAATTATATTAATATTTATATAGATATGACTAGGGTTTTGCGCACACTAGTAGGGGGAGAAGGAGGTTTGTATCTCCTTGGAAAGGGGAGAGGGAGGGCTCGGACTCATAGCAAGGAGGTGTTTTTTTTTTGGGATTTTAGATCCTAAGACAAGGAAAGCCTTGAGGGAAGGGTTGCTATAGGAGACCTGCAAGCCATTCAAGGAAGTAGTCAAAGGTATCCCCAAAAGTAGGGGCGAGGATGTCGAGATGGGTGGGGTCTACAATGGGAAGACAAATACCTGCAAGAAGGAGACACACAAGCAAATTTAGAAAGAGGACGAGAAAGAGATAAACTTGAAAAATCAGAAAAAGCGTCTTTAGAACAGATGCGTACCTAAGACACTGGAGAACCCCAAGTACGAGGTAACATCGAATGGGATATGGAATTACATCCAATGGATGTGAGACCACACCCTAATTGGGAAATTTATGGGCATATTGACCTCAAAAAAATCCCTCCAACTATGGATAAAGGAAAGATGGAAGGTTAAAGGAAAAATAGACCTTCAACTTGGGTCAAAATTATTCTTCACGTTAGTCTTTACAAAGTTGGGAGAAAGAGACAAGGTCTTTGAGGAAGGCCCCTATTTATTGAACTTATCAGGCCTCCACATGTGATTTTGGATAGAACGATTTGCACCGGAGAAAGTAAATTTCACAGAAGCCCTGGTTTGGATCGGGATGTACGTCTTACCAAGGGAATTCCAGGAACTTGAGACTTTGGAGGGTATAGAAAACACATTAGGATCCTTTGTCAAAATATCGAAGGTGAAAAATACAACCAAGTATATCTATTATGCTAGAATCTATGTTTATATGAACGTGGCTAATGCTCTGCCCAAATCAATAGTAGTGTCTTATCAGGATGAAGAATGGACCCAACCTCTCGACTATGAGCACATTCCCTTCCGTTGTAGGAAATGTCATTTTCATGGACAGCTCTTTAGGGATTTTCCTCTAAATGCTCCCCCCCAAGGGAGTACAAGTAAGGATGAAACAGATTCGAAGGGTTTCACCAAGATCCAAAGCAAAAGGAAGGTCGAGAGACGACATCCCAAGAAACCAACAATAGCACAAGACAAGAACACTAGCAACAACTTCAATATTATGGAAGGAGAGCCTAGTGAAATCCATGAGGAAGGAAAACCAAAGGAGTCGAAGGAAATGATCAAGAAAGCACCAAAAATAGAGATGGAAACTCCCAAGAGGCGTAAAACAGAGACAAAAAAAAGGAAACAAGGAACACAGGGGAAAGAAGTAGCGATGAAGGAAAACCAAGGATCAACCTCAAACATAGAAGAAGAATCATAATCAGAAATGACACACGATATGGATCTATAGGATATTGAGATTGATCTCTCGACCCTGAGGGAGATCCATGTAGCCGAGAAAATCAATATCCTTACCATAGCTTAGTTAAGGATGTTACAGAGAGATCTAGAGAAAAGAAAGGGGGAAGGATCCATTCCTGGACCATGATCATTAGCATCGAGGAGCATGGGAATAAATACTAACCCCCTCAAGGCCCTGAAGAAAACTTGAGGAGAGGAAGGAAACCATATCACCAAAAATTGGAAGAAACAAGATCCCTGATGGTCAACTCAAGTCAAGTGGCATGTTTTCCGGATAACTACTTCCCACCTAAACCCAATTGTTGATAATGAATATCACATCCTAGAATATTAGAGGTATGAATTCCCCTTCCAAACAACGAATTTTGAATAAAATAATTTCCATGATGAAGGTTGGCATTGTCCTCCTTCAAGAAACTAAATGTGATGAAGGAAACATTAAGATGATCACTCAAATAATCTAGCCTAACTATGAATCTAGATGGATAGTCGTTGAAGGAGAATCTAGATGAGTGATTTCCCTCTGGTACCCATACACCTTGGATATGGAGGACTTCTCTGCCCGACATAGGTTTATCACCCTAAAATTTAAACTGAAAGGCTTAGAGGAAGGGGGTTACATCACAAATTCTTATGGCCCAAATAATCCCAACCTAAAACGAGACTTCCTGGAGGAAATTAACCTGTTAGGATCCTCTCTGAAACACCAAGTATGGATCCTAGGAGGGGATTTCAATTTGATCAAGTCCCCTTTAGAAAAGCAGGGAGGTATTCAAAGGATAGATTAAGAGAGTTTGACTTTTGGAGAGCTCATAGAAAGTATCCATCTGGTAGATGTTCCAACTAGAAATGACCTCTTTACCTGGAATAACAAGAGGGGAAATTAACATAGGATAGAGGTTCGCCTAGATAGGTTTTTGCTCTCTGAAATAGACTTTCAAACCAAGAAAGGCCTTTTTGCAGGATTTTTCCCATACCAAGGGTCGGATCACTGACCCATTGCTTTGGAATGGCCACAAGTCTGGAAGCATGGGCCCTCTCCTCTTCATTGTGAGAAATGTTGGCTTGACCACCCAGATTTTCTCACAAATATGGAAATCTGGTGGAGAGGTTTCAAAGACCTCCATGGAACAAAAATGTTCCAATTCCAACAGAGACTAAAGCATGTTTGTGTGTGCCTCGGGAAGTGGAATAAAGAGATATTCGGTAACATATTCGAAGAGAAGAAGAAAATCGAACAAGAAATGGAGGAGATTCAATAGAAAAGGATCCAGGGACTCCACTCCTTAGACCTCATTGAGAGGGAGGCCGAAATCAGGGAATATCTGGACAAAAGAGAATGACAGGAAGAGATATTGTGGAGACAAAAATCCAAGATACATTGGCTCAGAGAAGGGGACAAGAACACTAGTTTCTTCCATAACTCCTTAATCCAAATAAGGAACAAAAATATAATAATTTCTATCAAAGCGTGGGATGGGAGCACCAAAGTGAAAAAGGAGGGTATTGAGGTGGAGCACCTAAACTATTATGAGGGCCTTTTTTTCGAACCCGAGATTAACAGATGGGGGAGAATAACTAAAATAGCTGAAGCGATTCTGAGGTTGGTTCCCCCAAAACAATATCAAATTTTGATGCGACCATCCTCCTTAGAGGAATTCAAAGAGATTGTTAAAAGCATGGCCCCAAGGAAGTCTCCATTGCCAGATGGTTTCACCCCTGAATTTTTTCAGGTAGGATGGCTAGTTCTTGGCAATGATATATGGGAAGTACTGGAATAATCCTGAAAATCCAAATATATTCTACATGCATTCAATGCCACTTTCATCACTTTAATTCTGAAGATCAAAGGATCATGCTTCGTAGATAAGTTCTTCCCTATTTCCTTTTGCAATGCCATTTATAAAATTATTTCCAAAATGATTTCCTCTAGACTTAAACCTATCCTCCCGCTTAGCATCTCTCAATAATAGCGAGGTTTCGTAGAGGCAAGGCGGATTCTAGATGGTATTATAATATCCCATGAAGTTATTCATTCCCTTAAGGTGTCAAAAAAAGTGGGAATGATGGTAAAACTGGATATATCTAAATCTTATGATCGTATGAACTGGGACTTCCTTAATAAGATGAATTTAGCTTTTGGATTTGGGGTGGATTGGGTGGCTTGGGTTATGAATTTGATCTCTACGGCCTTCTTCTCCATCTTGGTGAATGGTTCCCCTTCCAAGACCTTTAATTTCTCGCAAGGTCTTAGGTAGGGAGACCCTATGTCCCCCTTCCTCTATATCATCTTGGCGGAAGGTCTGGGATGTAGCCTTTCCCGTGAAAAACTCCAAGGGGAGATAATGGGGCTTCTCCTTCTTCATCATGTAGAGGCTATGTCTCATATTCAGTTTGTGGACGAAAATATTCTTATGGGGGCACCCACGGTAAAAGAAGGGCAAGATTTTAAAAAAGTTTTGGACCTCTTTAACCTAGCTTTGGGCATGGTTATTAACCAGGATAAATCCCAAGTCTTTTTCTTCAACATCCCCGCTACTATTCAATGAGTTTTGGCCACCTTGCTTGTTTTTCAACCCTCCTCCCTTCCAGCTAAATATTTAGGAGCTCCCCTTCTCTCAAAATCTCTCCATGATCCTTCATGGGAGATAATTATGGCCAAACTGGAGGCCAAACTCAATAGATGTACTCATTTCTCTCTCTCCTTTCCAGTTTGCGTTGTTTTGATCAATTTCATTCTCTTGGCCCTCCCCCTGTATCTCTTCTTGGTTTTAGAAGCCCCGATAAAGTTCATAAAAAAAATAGGAACTCTACAATGCAAATCTGTATGAGGAGTTGCTTCAAAAGAGAATAAATGGCCTATGGTGATGTGGGACACTCTCTATAAACTAAATTCCCATGGAGGACTAGGAATCAAGGAACCCTAGGTATCTAGTACAACCTTGGCAAAGAAACTTTGGTGGAGATGGACCAGATATCCTACGACCCTATGGGCAAGGCTGTTGAGGAATAAGTACATTCCCATAATCTCACTTCAGGGTTTAATCAGAGCTGATGGTGATAGGCCTGGTTCACTGATTTGGAATAATGTCTGGCGGAACTGGGGTCTGGTTCAACATCAATGCTTCTTGGAAGTTCATAATGGTTCTTTGAACCTCTTTTGGGATGACGTGTGGGATCAAATTCAAATATTATGGGATTAAGACAAGTATCAAGATATCTGTCAATCCATGGAACGAGCCGGATGGGTGAATATGCACCATTACTGGACAACCAACCAGCCAAGTCGAAACCCTTTCATTATAACTTGGAGGCCAATAGAATAATGGCCAATACAGTGGAATGAGAAGACAATAGACTTGGCCTAAGGATATTACGTGAACAACATGTCAAGGTCAGATATGGGGAAGACATCATCAGGTGGGGTTGGTGAGGAGACAACAATTTTAGAGTAAAAGAGGCTTATTTATCTCTGCAGGACCCAGGGGCTACCCAAAAACACCCAATTTTGGGGAAAATGTGGTTGACCTCTTTCTAGCCTAAAATTTATACTTTCCTTTGGTTGGTAACAAATAGAAGGATTCTAACACGGGATCATATCCTACGTAGAGGATTTGCAGGACCTTCTAGATGTACCCTATGCCTCGAAATAGAATAAACTTTAGACCATCTTCTGGGAAATTGAAAATTTATGATGCAACTATGGGATCAAGGTGCGGCTAATTTCTGAAGAATAGATCTAAGAAAACACAATATGATAGAAACTATAGAATTTGGGAGCACTAATCCATTCAACAACCCCATCATCAACAGAGTCTAGGAGATCTTTCCAAGATTTCTCAATGGGAATGTTTGGAAATAAAGGAATCAAAGAATTTTCAAAGACAAAGCACTTACCATGAATCAACTGTGGGAGATCATTAGATTCAATGTGAAAGAATCCATTGGTATAGCCCCTTGGTCGGACCAATATCTCTAGCTGGAATCTTTTGAGGAAATCATATTCAAAAACTGGCAGTTGGAGTCCTTTCTTAACTAGAATTCTTTGGCTCTAAAGGTGGGGAAAACTCGAATTTGTGACCACTGGATCCCTCCCCAGGATGGTTTTATAAAACTAAATTCTGACGGTGCGTCAAAAGGGAATCTCAGTCCAACAGGAGAAGGAGGAGTCTTTTGGGATCATAAAGGAGAAGTGATCCTTGTCTTTGTGTCCAATCTAGGGATTTCAACGAATAACACAGTGGAACTAACAGGGCTCCTTCGAGTAATAGTGATAGGCAAGGCTCATGGCTTCTCGACCATGTGGGAAAAAGGTGACTCCTAGTTGATTATCAAAGCCCTCCAAAAAATCCTGAATGGGGTGAAGGGATATAAGGTATCTCACAATTGGAGGCTGATCCATGGTTTCTTTGAGCTTGGGTGCATGGTTACCTCCCTAGTGGCCATCATCCCCTAGCAGGTTCGAAGAAAGGAAATTTTTTTGGTTGATTGCATAACCAACCTCGGTGTCACACTACAAGAAACACATTATATTTGGCAACAGGGAGACCCACTGCTAGAAGGGGAAAAAGAGCAGATCCACAGATGCTACCAAGCCGACTAGGATGTGTGGAGGGCTGGGACTAATCTAACAAGAAGGCCCACCCAAGAGGATAGTTTGCATCACAAAATGAGAATGGATGCCATGTGGCCTAAGTTAAGGATTGGAAGTATAGTAGAGAGGAGGTCGTTCATCCAAGGAGGTGGTCCATATCTCAATATGGGCCTGGTGGACAGATGGCCAACTGAGTCCATGCACAAGAATGAGCACCTGCCTCCTACCGAAAATGATGGAAAAATCTAGAGGTATTTCAGAGCTGGATCATCCCAAGACGATTTCATTTATGATAAAGCATGTCGTCTTCGACAAATACCACATAACCTATATGATGGATCAAATGCATGATGCATTCAGTTTTTTCAGCACCAAGAAGGTGGAAAGGAGTCCAATCACTTGCTTGCTCATTATGGAAAATCACAAGGTGTATTACATGCACGGGTTCCCCAAATCATAGTACCATACCAATAACTTTAATTCTCTGATTTTTCAGTGATAAATATGATGGAGGGTTGTATAGGCTCCTCATATTTTGATTCTCTCTGAATTTTACTCTGCTCACCCTTCTGTTGTTTCTAAGTCTAGAAAGTAGGATTAGTCTGGGTAAGAGAATGAAATGTCATTGGAACAAGAAGAATAAGAGGAGTCTGGTGGGCCTCCATGACAAGGAAGCCTCCAGATCGAAAGGTCAAGGTCACCTCTCCAGAGCGGAGAAGGAAGCTAGAGCCGTTGAGGAGCACTTTTGGGTTGATTGCTCGATGGACGAAATTTGGTCAGCATAATCAATTGAGGATTGAGTTATCTCCCATTGAAGGATGACCAAAGAAGATGAGATAATAAAATAAGCAACTAAGTGGGTGGAAGACCTCGTCAACCCTCGAACAAGAGACACCTGATACATTAGGATGGTCGAGGCATATTGTATGGTTAAGGCATTGGTGGCGTAGGCTATCAATGAAACTAGGCGAGAGTATAACAAGATACTCTAATATATTCACATCCTAGAGGGAAAATTCAAGCTTTTTAGCAGAGCCCGACACTGTATCAATTTCAGGGTTTATCATTCCAACCAGTACTCATATCAGCATGAGAAAGGGAAAGAAACCTAGTCTCTTCTAGGATCTCTCTAGTGTCCTATTATGGTGAACGAGGAGGATGATCAACTTCAGGCAAAGGATGAACAACTCCGAGAAGAGGGAGCTTGACAAGCTAAGCAGGAAGTAGGGAGACATACCAGGACCTTTGGACGAGGGATTAAGCTAGCACCAAATCCTGATTAAGTTTTGAAATTTGGTTTTGTTTTGGTCTGCTTTGTTTTATCTACAGTTAGAATGTTAGCGAATCTTAGGATCTCATATTTAGGCTATAATTATGGGCATTTGTATGGAACCTATGATAAAAACATGCAATGTTGAATATTTTGGCTACTCTGAACAAGGTTTAGGGGTCTGGTTTCCTCTTCTGGCAAACCCCCTTTTTTAGCCTTTTTTTTACTAAATTGTGATATAGTAGAAGTTTCCCCCTTTTTAGCTCGCTTATATATATATTCATATGTCCGGGAAATATTCAGCCATTGCTGATCGGTTACAGGTATGGGGTTCAAACCTCGCTTATCTTGAAAACAGACTAAATTTTCCATAGCATACACTTCAACTTTACCCATTTTTTAAAAAGTATTTGCCTTGCTATTCAAATTAATCAAAGAGAACTTTCCTGAAACAAGGCTAAAATCCATTACAACAATATACTCATTATGAGCTTAACATATCATTTATGAAAATTGAATCCGAGTGAGAGGATAACTATATATATATATATATATATATATA
>ML782163.1:157440-172874 GCA_009831015.1 Picea engelmannii
TATATATATATATATATATATATATATATATATATATATATATATATATATATATATATATATATATATATATATATGAGAATATATATATTGATTATGAGAATGTTTCATTTTTAATATAAAATTTTAAGATAAAGTAAAATATTTTTTAAAATTTTATTAAGTTTTTAATGTTTAAATTAGATATTTTATAAGAAGGGTTTAATTAATATATGAAAAGTAATGTGACATAACTATTGAGGAAAATTATTAAGTAGTGTTTTACTTACTACCTGAAATGTGACACAATTATTAAGTAATATCATCTATTTGACATACTCCTTCCTTATAGCTAACTAAGATGGATATCGTAATGTATCATGAACATCTCACTAAAATATAACCCTTAAAGAATGTTTTAAGGTGACATAATCATCTGTGAATGTCCCAATGTGACATAGTCATTAAAGGGCATAACAATTCAATGTGATATAACGGAGATGAGCATTGCAATGTGACATAAACATTGGGGAACATCATAATCCAACAAAACCATTAACGAATGTTGCATTGTGACATAAACAATTATGAATGTTGCAAGGTGACATAACCCTTAATGAATGTTGTATTTAAACATAACCCTTGAGGGATATCTCAACGTGAAATAACTATTATGTTTAAACTAGAATTTTCCAATATAAGGGTTTTATTTACTATATGAAATATAGTACTTTATTTTAGTGTGAACCTATTGAAATATTAATTTCAAAGTCTCTCTTTATGTGATAACATTAACATTGAATTCAACCATATGATTGCTTAGAAATGTCAAACTGTGACATATTCATTAAGTTAGCCTCCTCTTTTATTGTTCTTAAATTGTGACAATGTTTTATAACATTTCTCTTGACCATAGTATCAACTTATTCATGTCACAATATAACCCTTAAGGAACATCATATAGTGATATAACCCTTGATGAATGCCACAATGCGAAAAAACAATTGACAAATGTAGAATTTAACATTAGTAAAAGAAGATGAGATTCACAATGCAAGATAATCAATATGAACATCCCAAACATACCAAACCATTTTTGAACGTTGGAATGCGACAAAACTTGGAACATAGAAATTCGACATAAATGAACCAACATAAACGTCACAATGCAACATAACCATAATCAACCTTAGTAATGACCATAGTCATGAATGTTGTAATGTCACAATCATGACTGAATGTCATAGTGTGACAAACATCACCCAATGTTACATTTTGACAAACAAATTAACTTGTTGTTGCAATGTGAGGAATTGAAACCCGATGTCACAGTCTGACGAATGAAAACCTAATGTTGCAACATGTAACAAAAGAAAACCTGATGTCACAATTTGATGAACAAACACAGACATCACAGTGTGACAAACAAAACTTGACGTTGCAATTTGATGAACAAAACCTGGCATTGCAATGTGACACTTCTAACCAAAATTCACAATGAATTGCACGCCACCCAAAGTCATGATGTGATGAACATAACCATTGTTGCTATGTGACAAATAAAAACCAAAGTTGCATACCAGCAAAACCCTTACTAGGTGTTGTAATGTGATGAAAGTCAACCATAATCAACAACAGTCAACCATGTCCATACAAAACCATGGGAAACTAAAGGCGACCATGCTTTACATAAATCAACAAATATAAAATAGCTATATGAAATACACATTGAGGAATGTCACAATCCAACTTGACCCTTTAGGAACATCACATTGTGAAACAATCATTGAATAACACAAAATAAAACTAAAATGAAATGAAATGAATATCACGATGCATCATAACCATTTAGGAACATCACATTGAAACATAACCCCTAAGGAACGTTGGAAGGTGAGAAAACCTTCCATGAATGTCGCACTGTGATCTAACTATTGACGAATGAAACAATTTGACATAACATAATGATTATGAATGTCACAATATGATGGAACCATTAAGGAATGAATCAATTCAACATAATGGAATGGAGATAAATGTCCCAATGTGACATAACCCTTTATGAACATTGCAATGTGAAATAATCATTGGATAACATCACTAGCCTACATAATCACTTGAGGAATGTCATAATGTGACATAAATGTTGATGGATGTCGCATTTCAACACAACCATCAAGAATGTAAAAATTTGACATAAGTCAACCATGATGAACATTGCAATGTGACATTACCATAATAATCCATTAAACATAATCAACATGGTTAACCATAGTCAACTCTACATAATTAAGCAAGGTCAAACCGTGAGCAATAATCAACCATGGTCACCATGATCAACGTTAGCCATGGTTAACATGACCGATCATCATCAACATGACTAATGATATATGGTCCCACTAATACTAGCAGAACATAGGAGGCCTCTCATATTCATCGTCTTAAATTGGAATTGGAATGCCAAACATTCGCACTCAGACCACGTTGTGGTCGAAGATTCACATAATACAACCAAAAATACCAAAGATAAGATAATAGATTGCACACCTGCGTTCATTCTCTCCATTGTTCGGAGTTAGTCTAGCAACCTTGTTAGCTCTTCTTTCTCAATTATTATCAGCATTGGTAGTCCTTCCAACTGCAACATAAATAGGCCAGGCTTGTTGGAATCTTCCCCTATACACAAAGAAACACCCACCAAACAATGACTTAGAAACACTCAACAACACAACGAACAATCTACAAACAAACACTCAAGACTATATATACTATAAGTCCTGACCTCCAAAGTGCGGATGAGATTTGATGATGAACCTATTGCTGCTAATTCCATCTTAACGGGTGTAGGCCCGCTTGTTTTTGTCAATTTTATGATACGGTTAATTTTTATTTCTTTATCTTTATATGTATCTTGTAAATATGTTCAAAATAGAGCGAGTCTAACAATGTCATGAAGAAATGGTAAACATAAAATATTGATTTAAAGTATTCAAATTCAAGATTGATTTCAACAATTTTATTTTACTTTGCTCGATCTTTGTATCAACATTTTTCATTAAAATGAAATATTGAAATATTAAAATAATAGTTGAATTTTATTAGTGTGATTAGTTTCAAATGATCTTATTGTGTATAATGATCTACGTTTAAAACTCTGAAATAGCTAGAAGAAACACTTAAAATCCACTCATGTTTTTGGGTTAGTGTGGTCCAAACACAATGCAATCTCAATAAATTATATATAATAAATTTTTTGTTAAAAAATTTAATATAAGAAAACTACTTCTAAACCAAAAAAAAACTGTACATTTCCAATTAATATTAAAAACTTAAAAAAAAAAAAATGCAAAATACAAAAATATGCCATTAATGTAATGAATGTAATGGTGGCTTTGGCCTCTTATATATTAGAATACAAATAGCCTTTCTTTTTCCATTAATTTATCTTTCACTTTTTTTTTATTAAATAAATTATAAAATGTAATTAATGAATACAAATAACCTTTCCTTTTTCATTAAGTTATCTTTCACTTTTTTTTTTTTTATTAAATAAATTATAGAATGCAATTAATGTAATGGAGTAAAGTTTTTTTTCTAAAGAATTATTTTTATTTTTATTTTTTAATATTAAAATTAAGATTAAAATTTTGGATTTCTCAATAATTGTATATTTAAAAATTATAAATATAAAATTATTACATAGATTTCCCAATAATTATATATTCCTAATTTTAATTAAAAGGATTAGGTGGATTAGAGTTCTTATGATCTTTACGGTACACAACTTTCCCAACAACCCAATGATACATTACAACATAATTCCATAATGTTTCCACTCTAAAAAAGAAGATGGATTGGAAGGATAAAGGCATTGGGACTAACCACAAAAATAATTTGAGGAATAATTGGAGAGTGATATTTGCATAGACAAGAAGGTCGATGACTGGAACATAGTAGAGAAACACATGAAAAGCTCAAGATTTACCACATCATCAATGATAATAAAAAGGGTGATATTGTTGATACATGTACCAATCATATTTCACTACATGGCATTATGCATCAGGGAATGAGGGTCACAGCATCACAAGGATGTACTTATTTAGAAAAGTAAATTAATGGTCTTTTAAAAAAAGATTCTAAATAATTTTATTTTCAAACTTCAAAGAAAATTTATAGTATTATTGATGACGATTAACTAGTTCTAATTCGACGATTAGTCCTCATAATGAATCTTAATTTGGATTCAAAAAGTTGACCACGAAATAACAACAACTGTGAATTATCAGAAAAACACATGCGAAACTCCTCACCACATAAACTTAAAACCAGCAAAATTTCATTGAATCCTTGAAATATTTTGAATTTGTGGAGCTAGCTAATTTCCCTTTTGATGTTCCCAAATAGCACAAGTCCTACCATAAAATCAATGTTGAACTTAAATGAGTATTTGAGGTATTATACAGGCTTTTACAGCATTTGAATTAATAATCAAATGGAGAGTAAATCATACATTGATCAAAGAATTTCTAAATTATAATACCAAACATTAAAAAATAACAATCATGAAATTATTACATTTGCTCCCACAGGAACTAGAATCCCTGGTAGAACCAGATTCTACTTACTATATATATACAGAAAGATATTGTAAAATAAATTCTAATACCATATAGAAGGTCCGGACGCCTCCGATATTCATCGTTTGAATTGGAACTGGAATGCGAAACATTCACATTCCGGCCACGTCGTGGCCGGGGATTCGCAGAAGATAGCCCAAAAGGCCAAAGATAAGATAACAGATTGCGCCTCCGTTCATTCTCTCCGCTGTTCGGAGTTCGTCCAGCAGCATTCTGATCTCTGCTTTCTGAATTATTATTATTATTAGCATCGGTAGTCCTTCCAACTGCAACATATACAGGCAAGTTTCTCCCAGTGGGATCAATCCTAATAGAAAACGCCGTGGCATTCTGAGATCCTCGCACAATACTTCGGCCCCCGGGCGCAGAAGATGCCCGGGGAGATAGAGCATCATTGCTGGGCCTGTAAGAGGATCCAGCCTCTGCACTGTCTGGAACCTCTCTGGACAATCCATGGCGACAGATAGGGCACGAATTGTGCTGAGCCAGCCAGGGAAGAATACAATCTGAATGATATATGTGTTTGCAGGGCATTTCCCGAGCTTCGCCGCCTACTTCGAAGCGTTCCTGGCAGACAGGACACTGCGAATTGTTAGCCAGATGCCTGGAATTGATCTTAATTGTCGGCATCGCGTTGACAGAGGCTCTCGGGGCAGGGGGAGGGCCGCACCTATCGTTCTCGGAGAGCTGCTGGATCAACTGCTCTAAACCGGAACCCATGAAATAATCGTCGCTGTTTGCAGGCAAAGAGCTGGGTTCGGCTCCTCTATCATTACCAAAAATATACTCCATTCCGCCATTCTGCACAGTTGTTTCCCGTCTGAATATCCTGTCGTAGACATGGTCCGGGCCTTCGTGGATATTGGGCGGGTTCGGACGGGCTGCCATGATGTCCCGCTCGAAGGCGTTCGTAGTTGGAAAGATCGAAACGGCGTCGCCGATTTCTTCTATAAACCCCCCGCCGCAGGTGGGGCAAACCATGGAATCTCTTGCCGAGAGCATTAAGAATCCGTTGCAAGCATGGCACCAGTAGGCAGACATGCCTCTAGAATTCATCTCGAAAAAATTGCTGAGAACAGAAAAGGCCAACCTGCCGCTATTCAGAACCCCAAAACGCCTGAAGAAGCTCAAGTATACAGATAATGCCGCGGTCCGAGATGGATTTGAGAAAGCACAGTTGCAACTCTAAATTCGTAGCAGGTATTAAGGAAAATAACAGAGGAAACGGTGGGAGACTTAAATAGATTGTGAAAGTCGAGAATTTGCGAGAGTTTGATTTGCGAGAGTTTGATTTGCGAGAAAAAGTAATTATGATCTTATTCCTTGCTTTTGCTTTGGTTTTGGTTTTTGTTTTGGCTTGAAAAGGTCATATGAATCGCCGACAGTCGCCAAGCCGAAAGTCCCTACCTCCATTGTGAGGATGATTTCTGAGAGTAGGTTTCATAATGAGCTTAATGCCGCTCATTCCATAATGAGATTTGGTATTTGGTTTGTCGGATTTTTTTTTTTCGGTTTTATTTTTTTATTTTTTTTTATAAAGGTAGTAAGATTTATTATAATTTAGTTGTTACTTTCTAATGAGAAAAGTTGTGTGAAAGATTAGGAGGGCTATGTGGTTAGGGTTTGCTAGGGATGTTTTTTGAGTTCGTGAGGATTGCCCACGATGTAGTTTTGTATATGGTTTTCTTTTCTCTTCTCTTTGTGCTCACATTTTAGGGTGTGCGCTCGTGGTTATTCTGAGTTGTGGCGGAGGCGGTTCGGGGGTTAGCTGTGGCGGGTGTCTGTTGTCCGTTGTCTCGCGTCTGTTCATAGTTGGCGCCCATTTCTGCAAATTTGCTTCCATTTGCTGTGGGTGTTGGGTTTTTTCGACCTCTCCTGACCTTTCCTTCTTGGCAAGAAGAGGCTTTGGGCTAGAGCTTTGAGGTCCTTCGGGAGCGTGCAGTGTTTTAGTTAACACTTTGAGGTCCTTTTGGGGCGTGCGGTGTTTGGTTAACACTTTGAGGTCCTTTGGGGGCGTGCGGCTATTGGTTTTTTCTTTTCTGGTGTCTTTTTGTACACTGCGTGTTGGTTTTCATCTCTGGTGACTTTCTGGTTGTTTTGGTACAGTGGTATGGTTTTTTCTTTTCTGGTGTCTTTTTGTACATTGCGTGTTGGTTTTCATCTCTGGTGACTTTCTGGTTCTTTTGGTACAGTGGTAGTTTATGAGTTTGAGCATGGACTATGGATCAATGAGTAATTTTCTCTTGGAAAAAAAAGAGAAGTTATCCGAGTTATAATCCATTCTTATCTATGAATGTTGGCTCATAAATATTGTTTGTAGTCTATAAGGGGTAGACTTCCATTCTTGCTAGGTATGTTCCCTAAGACTATATCAAATAAAATATTATCCCATTGAGACCATGACTATGACTAGATACCTAATGTATAAGAACAAGTTAAATAACATGGAAGACAAAAGGCTTCCTAAAATTGCTTCAAAATCCAATGGTAACCACCTTCCACTTAAGCGAGGATGGCATAAGGATAAGAGACCATTTTGGAGAAAAATAAAAAATAAAAACAAATTCTCAAGAGCTCCATAGTGAAAATGGGAGTTGGTCAATTCCTAAAAAGCCATGGGATGAAAGAGTGTGTCATCTCTAGCAGGTTGAAGATGAAAAACAATCTCTCTTAGATTGTCTATTTGTCACACTACCAACCTTCCTAACATCACAAAAACCAAATTCTAGAGAATTAAAGTAATCCTTTACACCAATACAATCTCAATAAACATTAATCATTATCATTATAAAATTTTATAATATTATTTTTTTTATATTTACATTTTAATTATATGTAACCATGCCTCACGAATATGGTAAAAATAAGAGGTTGCTTTTAAAGTATTCAACTCACAGAATAATTTCAACATTTTTATTTTAACTTTGCTTTATTTTGATATCAACAATTGTCGAGGAATCAAAATGAAAACGAATACGTAAAAGATCACACTGAAGTAAAGAACGTGTTTAGTATATAAGATAGGAGTAAGGTATTTTATGAATATATGATTCAAATACGTAGGTGAACATAAAGTTATGAGATCATAGTTACGTAATACATTAGTGAACATATATTCCGTGCATCCAACTTTTGATCGGTTGAGCTATCGAAAATAATCATTACGCCACTGAAGATCAGAATACTTGATCTCCAATCAAGTACCTATAATATTTTTTTTGGTTAAAATTTATGCATCTCTGAAACCTTACATAAGGTGCAAGGTTCTTTTTCCATAGTTTTGCAATATGCAATATTTTTTAAAATTTATATTTTAATAAATTTAATAATTTAAATTTTAAAAAATTTAATAATTTTTTAAATGTGTAAATATATATATTTTTTTTCTTATAAACTTATTTCTTAATTTGAGTTACATCAAACTTTAATATAGTTGAATTTTTTGTCCCAATAGGTTTAGAAGGGACCCAAAACTTATCACTTTAATGTAATGTTTTGAAGTATTTAATGTTTTCGATATACTATTCATATAGCATGACACCCACTATCAATATTAATGATTTACCATAATTATAATTTTTATTATTAAATTATAAATACTTGATTTTTATTGTAAACATGTTAATGTGTCTTTTCCATTTATATATTATTTTTTATTTATTTTGAACATGTAATAAAATAATTAAAGATAAAAAAAATAATTAAATTTTATATTCAAGATAAGTTTATATTTCAATTTATACTCTTAAAAAATCAAGATTTATAAATTAAAAAGTAAGTTTTATAAATTGTAAGAATTATATTTTTATTTTTTTTTAATTTATATAATTTTTTTTTTATTAAAATTTAAATATTTAAATATCAAAGATATTGGTTATAATTGATAATTTTTATTAAAAATGTAAATATTTAAATATCAAACCTTACAAATGATTAAATAAGAATGATTTGTAATCTATTTTGGTTATTTAGGAGATAATTATTTTAATTAGAAAAAAAACGTACATTCCTATTTAGAAAAATAAAATAGGTTATGTTTTGCATATGTTTTTGTGAGCATTCATAAATTGATTTTTAAAGTAGGGACTTATGGTCCACTAGCGTCCATCAACATAGATACTGTGTTGAATTAAATTCTAATATATGTTTCTATGCGGTACAAAGTTTTCAAAGTAATGGTGTGAATCCAAACAGAATTTTAAGAGTGCACAAATAATTGACAATGGCAATAACAACCAACTAAAAGTGTAAAAGTGCAATAGTGCTTAAGACGCTGAGTTGGTTTCTTTGTTCTAATTGTTACGAGTTGGCTATGTTTTTTTCCTTTAAAGATTGCTCCTACTCTTGAGGTATGAAAATATGTTTTTTTTGTTTACAACTAATTTGTAAATTTGTAATGGATTATGTTTATCTTCTTCAAAGCTTGATCCTACTCTTGAGGTGTGAAAAGATGTTTTTTGTTTTTTCTTTTGTAATGGGCTATGTTTTTTTTCTTTAAAGCTTGATCCTACTTCAGTCAGATAGCTAATGTTAATCTTAAATTTGTCTAACAGGTAAGAAAATCTCTCAGAGGAGAGGGGATACAACCCAGGAAACGAGAAAAAATAAAATAAACTAATTTAGCAACCTCCTACAGAAGTGAAAAAGATTTGAGATGACAACCATCGATCTATGGGCTTGGAAATGCATCCTATGGTGGTAGTAATAAATATTTTATACTCTCTATTAGACAAAGAAAATTGATAATGCAGTACATCCACAAGTTTGTTTACATATCCCTCTCAATTACACTCTCACTATTCATTGGTATCCATGAATATCAAAGAATCTATAGTGTCAACACAAAAACAAGTTTTCATTGTAAAACAATAACTCAAAGAGAAACATTGCACATGGAGACATTGTTTATCATGGAAACCCAAATGGGAAAACTGGTTTTGAATGGTTGATCAATCTCTATTTTGGTAATATATGGTTTATAATGTAGGTTGTAGGCTTATGAGACACTCAATAATTTACACGATGCTTCTCCTTTGCATTCTCTCCTCCTAGCAAAAAAAAACACCCTTTGAGAGTGAAAGTATAAGAAAAAATAGGGAGAGACAGGGTAATGAGAGATCCAAGAGACCTAACCTTTAATTTCCCATTCCTCTGTCTTTTCTCTCCTATTTTATTTTTTTTTATTTTCATTAATTCATTTTTTCTTCTCCTTTGTCTTATTCCAACTTACTTTTCATTTTCTTTTACATAGTCACTAACCTTCATTAATCGTTGAATTACACTTGTAGGTATTGATTCTTACAACCATTATCTTGTTTGGATCCATTTCAGATCACACCTCCCCACTCAGAGAATTGTTGGTCTTCAAAATCTTAGACAAAACTAATTTGGATCAATGTTACTTCTATCTACTTCTCTGGAACATGGATTTAAGTCTATCTATTCATTGTATCTCTGACTCTATCTTTATTTCTAGCTCTAACTCGTGGCTCTGGCTACTAGCTCAAGTTCTAGCTATGGCTCTAGTTTTGGTTCCTGACTCACTTTTTCTAGCAATATAGAATTTTGTTCACTAACTCTCATCTCTAAGAAAAATCTATATCTAAACTCTTTGATGATAACTCATTCCAAGATCCCATGTTCAACATGCAAGTCTCTTACATTTAGAATTGGAGATGGTTTATCTTGGCAGTTAGTGAAGCCGGGTTGAATTCTAGTTTTCTTGTTTAGTGTGATCGTAGCATGTTATGTAATCTCATATAAATTCCACAAGAGGATATGTTGATTACCTTTTTCTACTAGGAATAATTGATTTCAAACATGGAAACAATTCTTTGTTACTACACATGCTTACTATCACTCTGACCATGCAACAACATCACTTGAATGACCTCCTTGGTGTGCAATCATATCACCTTCTTTTGTCAAAATCATTCAATGAATCCTACACATGTATGAATATAGGGGAAAATCATCAATATGTTTCACTCTCGAGGATGAGGGAATGCCTAAATATTTGCACTGCACAAGGACAAAAAATTTGCATTGAAATCCCTGCACCAATCTATGATACATATGTAGGAAGGGAAACTTCTTCTGAAATATTACAGGTGAAAAATAAAATAGTGGGATACTTTGATTGTTGGCATCAACATGTAATCCTCTTCAATGGTGATATGGTCCTCCTATGTTGTTATAACTCCCTAGACAAATTCTTCTCCTTAGGTCGGATATGTAGTAAGTTCTTTATCTCCATTATGATTCACTTTACACACTCTTTTCTTGGTTGTGCATTTCCTAAGGTGAAGCTCTAGATGAATTCACCAACACTTTTCTTCCCAATGTCCACCCAGCTAGCAATTGTAAAAACTTATTGTTGTTGTTACATGGAATACTTTACATACTCCTCTCCATGTTCCCCTAAGTTTTTTGTTTTATTGGAGATGTCTTTTTGCCATTCTTGCTTTGAAACCATTTAGGCTTGTGGCATGTGGCTTGCTTCTCCCAATAAGATGCCTCATGGTGGTCTTTCTTTCAACAAAATGAGCATGCCTCCAAGTACCAGAATCTTGCAATGTTATGGAGCTTCTTCTTGCAACAAAGACAAACAAGGGATGCATTAAATTATGTATACCCATAGTTCTTATTCTTCTTCTAACTGATTTTCTTGTTTTTTTTCTAAGTGAAGGTGTAGTCTAAGTATTTAAACTCTTCTCATCACTTCCCTTCTATACTCCACCCCAAAAAGAATGAGGTGGTAGTGGCTACCACCTTCATGTAATAATTCTCTTTCTTGTGATAAGTAGGCTAACTCCACCATGTCCTTTTCCTTCACGAGCATGATCTATTATTTTGTGTCTTTTTCCTCTCTGCCATCAGAACCCAAGGCTTCATGTTCAACCCTTGGTTTATATACAATGGGGCTTAGGAATGTTTGACCCTTTCTTTAAATATAATGGTTCTTATATGATTTTCAAATTCACCAAGCTACTCTTGAGAAATTTATATGGAATATGAGCTTACCATATTTGTCTCAGTCTTGGTGATGGATTTGGAAATGGAAATGGAAGATTTATTTGATTCTCTATTCTTTTGGAAAACTACTTGGATCTTTTCCAATGCCTCCTCTAGTATTCTTTTAAAATTCACCAAACTACTCTTGAGAAATTTATATGGAATATGAGCTTACCATATTTGTCTCAGTCTTGGTGATGGATTTGGAAATGGAAATGGAAGATGGATTTGCTTCTCTATTATTTTGGAAAACTACTTAGAGTTTTTCCAATGCCTCCTCCTTGTCTTCCAACTCTTGTTGCAGCTAATTCATAAGTTGAGTGAACATGTCCTCCTACCAATTGTTCAACTATATGTCCTTATCCCCCAAGTGTATAAGGTGAAATATTCTCTTGTCCCAATCTAACATAACCGCATTGAGGGAGTCTTGGAATTCACAAATTTCTTATTTAGAAATGGTAGTAGTCT
The DNA here is from genome assembly GCA_009831015.1 of Picea engelmannii. Lineage (NCBI taxonomy): Eukaryota > Viridiplantae > Streptophyta > Pinopsida > Pinales > Pinaceae > Picea > Picea engelmannii. The sequence continues at coordinate 169,542 of ML782163.1, forward strand.
TGGGGAGCTCTCAAGGTTCTTCTACATCTCTCTCATCATCTAGATTAACATATAGAACTCTTCCTTCAAGTGCTTTTTGTCATATTTGAAGTTGAGCATTGATAGGATGCAAGTCTTCCAACCTCTCATTGTTTTCTTTACCCATGCTAAGTGTACAAGGTTCTAATAACTACATCATGATCAAGGATTCAATTTCTATAATACCTTATGATATGTAAAAGAGGGAATTATATATCACTCATGTTAAGGCCCTAATAAGAATTCATTATTAGTTTATTTTTTATATTAGTAGGTTGGCTAGAACATTTCATTATAATTGTACCATTTGTCTTACACACACACACACACACACACACACACACCAAGGAGGCCTAGACTTAGCATCATCATATATTGTCTTATGAACTGGATATATTGTAAAAGAAGGTTTCCCCATAGAAGTGGACCGTATTCATTAACTTTTACCATTTTCAAGGTGCTTGTTTCATAAATTTTGGTTTCAGAGCATTGATCCTAGGGTTTTGTTGCTTCAAGCGAGCCATGTAATTTTTTCTATAATCTTTTTTCTAGGATTCTTCACAACGAAATTTGGAAATTACTCAGGAGACATATCACAATATAACTGGTAGAAATTATGGATTCTTTTTTGTTATACTTTTTGACATATATCCTGTGGAAGTTAGGATTTGTGACTCATCCTGAAATCAGTTTTAAACTAGTCATCTTGGAATTTTCGCTATAATTTTTTTCTGGGAAGTTTCATAAAGTTAAATTTTGTGTAGAGTGAGGATAAATTCCATAGTACATATAGTCAAAATTTCAAGTTTTTATTCACTATAGAATTCAGAGATATAGTCCATGGAATATAAGGTTTGTGACCAATCCTGAAATCGATTATCTTGGCATTTTCATTATTGTCATTTTCACTGTAACCTTTTTCAGTGAAGTTTCAAACTCTAAAATTTTCATAATCTTGATTTAATATAGTGAAGTACATGTGGAAAAAAATTTAGATTCTGATTCATTATATTTTAATAAGGTAAAATTATGGTTGGAGAAGAATACATGCAGGAATTACACATGGTTTCACATGGTTGGAAACACATTGCTTCACTTGGTTGGAAACCCATGTTGGTACGCCTTCAAGTAGTACCATATTAGATAGTACCTGTAGATATAATCCCACTTCCATGTGCCTTTGTTTACATAGTAATTCCCCTAGGTATACTTGAAACCAACCTTAGATAATATATTTGATTGTCTTGTTGCTATAGTACACCAAGAACAACACTCAGGGAGAGCACTGTCAAGTGCCTGGGTAGTACGCATAATGACATGGTTGAGCCTACTTATTTAGTGCCCTAAGATATTTGGTTGAGTATTGTTGTTGGACCCCACATGTATATCAAAGAGATATATCACCTGGCACTCCCTTGTCCTCAGGACCCAAGAACTTTTGTCCATGGCTCTGAAGAAAGATCCAAAATTTGCTTCACCAAGTAAACCTCCAGAGAATCAACCATGAATCAAGAAGAAAGAGAAGATATTTTTCAGCAGATGGAACAAATGGAAAAGAAGATCACTAAAATTAGGGAATTGGTGGAAAATAATATAAATTAAAATAGGGAACAGATGGAAAAGAAGATGAACAAAAATAGGGAATAGATGGAAAATAATATAGAAAACAAGAAGGATGAAAATAAGGACCAAAATGGAAAATAAGATGGAGGAATTGAAAATTTCCATCTTAAAAACCATAGATGGGATGCTTCCTAAAAGTGACAATGTGATCGAAGAGACTCGTGAAAATAAAGATAGTATTCATGCTGAACAACCTTCGAGTAATAAGCATTTTTCAAGTGGATTTAACTCCAACAGTGGAGTTACTTATGGATGGTTCCAAAAAGGAGTGAACCTTCCCAAGGTTTAATTAAATAAGTTTGATGGAACATAGGTCTTCACTTGGGTGAACCAAATAGAGAAATATTTTTAACGACATAATATTATGGATGATAATAAAATGATTCACATGGAAACTTTGAAATTTGAGATAAAAAAATATCAATGGTATCAATGGGTAGTTAAAAGGAATCCCCATTCTTATCATTATACCTGGGGTTTATTTTCAAGAGACTTATAAGAACAATATGGGAAAGATTGGGAACAAGACTACTTCAGTCAATTGAGAAGAATCAAGCACTTAGGTGATATTGAAGATTGTAATTCAGAATTTTAGGTATCTTTTACAAGGGTGGATAACATAAGTGATGAATATTTGTTGGAAGCTTACATGGGTGGTTTAAAAAATACATTAAACATGAGATTTTCCTAAAACATAATGAAAATATTATGGAAGATGTGAAATTTGCTTGTCATATTAAAGCCAAAAATAAGGCTACACACAAGTCTACCATTGGAGCATATGCAAGAAACAAATATTTTTTGGGGGTTCATAATACAACCTTATATCAACCTACTCAAAAATCACAAAAGAAAACGGAGGAAAGAACAACAAAATGACTATGCTTTGGTTGTAAACAAAAATGGTCAAAAGGGTATAAATGTCAAAAAAAAAACTGTTCACCTTGGAAAATAATGATGAAGAGGAACTGGAGGCATCTACACAAATAAATGAGGAAGAACTTATCAAATTAAAAGAGCAGGAAATAGAGGCTAAAGAGGTGCACAACATTGATTCAGACAAGTGAAAAATATATGTTCATGCATTGGGAGGTTTGTTTACACCTCAAACCATGAATATTGTAGTGTACATTAAGAATAAAAAAGTTACAGTTCTCATTGAGTCGGGTAGTATCCATAACTTCATTGATAAAATATTAGCATAGTGCCTCCATTGTTTTGTATATCTAGTCACAAATTTTCAAGTTTTGGTTGCTAAAGGAGGGAGTATTGATTGTGTGGGAAAATGCCACAACATTAAACTAAGTATGGGAGAATATAATTTGGAAACTAACTGAAATTTGATTTTCATCATGCATGTGATCATAGGAACACACCAACCATTTTCTTTGCAAATTTTACGAGTGTCATGCTTAATTTCACCATGATGTTGAGAAGTAAGCAGAGTCACTATAACTTGATGTTTCCTCAAGTTGACATATATCATATTGAAACAAAAACAAGCATTTTTCATTACCAAAACATGTGTATTGATAAACACCACAATAACTCTAAATCAATATACCATTACTCTGAAATTATATCACAATTGAAATGAAGAAATGGCAACATGTTGAGGGAAATGTTACGCTTGGAAAGTCACTTTAGTGTGTTTTCTCCTAGGGGACCCCACCTATTATTATTGCATAATAT
>ML782163.1:173055-194189 GCA_009831015.1 Picea engelmannii
GTAGGATTTTATAGTCGGTGATGAATTTTTTATTCAACACGATTAATCTTCAAAAGAGAAACAAAAATGGGTTACAAAGATGCTAGGTTATGAATTTGAAATTATCTACAAAAAAGGATAACATAAGGTTGTGGTAGATTCTCTTTCAAGGAAATAAGAAGAAATCGAAGGTTCATTGTGTTTTATTTCTATTCCTCAATCTGATTGGGTGGAAGAAGCAATGACATAATGGAAGCAACATCAAGAGGTATGCAATATCATTCAACAACTACAAGAGGACCCCAATTCATTAGATAATTTTGTATGGAAGAATGATTTTCTATGGTATCATAATCTCCTATATTTTGGTAAGAATTCCCAAATCAAACACAAGTTCCTTATGGAATTGCACACTTCTCCTATAGGAGGACATTTAGGATTCTTGAAAACGTACCACATGATCAAGAAGGATTTTTTCTAGGAAAATTGATGTTCAAAAGTTTGTGTGTGAATGTTTGGTCTTCCAACATAATAAGGGAGAGACAATCAATATGCCATGTCTCCTACAACCATTAGCTATACCGAATCAAAGTTGGGAAGAAGTTTCAATGGATTTTATTACAGGTTTACCCAAATCCAAAGTAAATATTGTCATTATGGTAATAGTAGATCGAATTAAAAAGTATGCCCATTTTTTTATCTCTTTCTCATCCTTTTAAAGCAAGTACAGTATCAACGACATTCATGGAAATGGTTCAAAGGCTACATGGAGTCCCCAAGATTATTGTAAGTGACAGAGATGCAATTTTCACTGGAAAATTTTTTAATGACTTGTTTTCTTTTTTGGGTACTAAATTGGCTCACAACTCATCTTACCATCCTCAATCCGATGGGAAAGCCAAGATTGTAAATAAATTTCTACAAGGATATCTTCTTTGCTTTGCATATAATAAATAGACACAGTGGGTCAAGTAGTTTCCCTTGGCGGAATGGTGGTACAACACATCCTTCCATACTTCATAAAAAATATCTCCATTTCTAACACTTTATGGATATCATCCTCTATCCATTACATCACGCTTCAAAGGGAATACAAAGTATGGATATCATCCTCTATCCATTACATCATGCTTTAAAGGGAATACAAAGGTTCAAGAAGTGGAGGACCACATACAGAACCAACAAGAGGTTCTCAAACTATTGAAGGATAACTTGGTTATGGCACAAAATAGGATGAAACAACAAGCATATCAAGATCCAATGAAAGAAATTTTGAAGTGGGGTATTGGGTATTTATGAGGCTACAACCATATAAAAAGATGCCCCTCAAGAAACAAAAGAAGGACAATAAATTAGCACCCAAATTTTATGGCCCCTATAAGTTTTGCAAAAGATTGGGAGTATGGCTTACAAATTGGATTTGCCTCCATCTTCACATGTGCATCGAGTCTTCCACGTTTCTTACTTAAATAAAGTCATCAAAAACAAGATCCCAATCCAAATTGTTTTACAAGAGATTAATAAATAAGGGAAAAACATATTATCTAACTAGAAACAACCCTTGAAACAAGGATTGAGAAGCCGAGAAATCGAGCAATTACAGAGTACCTCATCAAATGGAAGAACCTACCAGTGGAAGAGGTGACATGGGAAGATGATTTGTTCTACAGAAGCACCCGTGGTTATTCAAGTGTTGAGGAAAACACTTATTTGAAGGGGAGGGGCATGTGACTCCCTAGACAAAGTCCCATGTTATTTATAAAACCCTTAACTAAGCCACTTTTTGAATTATTACATTTCTAGTGTTATATTTGTATGTAGCCTAGAATCCTTCATTTCACCCTTTCATTATAATTGTACCCTTTTTCTCCTATATATATACACACCAAGGATATGTAGTCTTAGGATCATCATATCTCATCTTGTACATTCAATACATCATAAAAGGGGGTTTCCCCCTCGAAATAGATTGTCATTCATTGATTTTTTATCATTCCCAAGGTGTTGGTCCATAATATTTCATGTTTCATTGTGACATTAATAAATGAGCAAAAGAGGCTTAGTTAACCTACATTTCCAACAACAACAAAAAATGCTCTTTGGTTAATACAATTATAGGTTAAAATTTGTAGAAATATGTAATAAAATACAATAATTTATATTACAAAATAAAAAATAATAATTAAGTAACTTATGTTTCCAAATGTTGACTTTTGATAATATAAATATATGGAAATATTTAAATATTCCTATGTTTCCAAATGTTGGATTTTGATAATATAAATATATGGAAATATTTAAATATTCATATGTTTTCAAATGTTAACTTTGAATAATATAAATATATGAAAATATCTATAAAAATATGTAATAAATTACAAGAGTGTATATGATAGTATATTATGTTGCAAAAATAGAAAAGACACTTTGTGGCATTCAAAAATTAATAAAATAGGGTTACTATGAATTATGATGTGCAACAAGTACACGGTATTGTTTATGTCACATTCTGACATTTTAAATGTAATAAGTTAAGATGTTTCTTATTGCATTGCAACATTCAAAATGAAGAAAACATAGTTAGTTAACCTATAACATGTAATAAATATGACAATGTACATGATATAAGATTATTTTACATAAATAACATTATATCATATACATATTTTACATAAATGATTGTTTATTGTATACATTGTCATATTTATTACATATAAAAAGTCACTTTGTGGTGTTCAAAAAATAATTAAAGAAGGTTATCTTGGATTATAATGTTTAATAAGGAATAACATAGATTTACATCACATTTTAACTTTTCAACGTAATACTTTAATATTGATTTTATATTGCATTGTAACATTCAAAAATGATGAAAAGAGGATTAACTAACATATGTTTCTGAAATTTTGTTTTGGTTGATATAAAAATATGTTAATATTTTTCTATGAAATAAAATACAACAACATATATAATAATAACAAATTTAGGTGTATAAATACACAATGTCACTTGATGACATTTAAAATGAAAAGAATAAAATATGATTACCTTGCATTATGATGTTTAATTAGTTAAAAAAGAGACTTATGTCACATCTAACCTTTCAAATATAATACTTTAAGATATTTCATATTGCAATGCAAAATTTAATAAAAATGGAAGAGGTTTACATAACCTATGCTTCCAAAAGTTGACATTGGTTGATATCAATATATGGTATATTTTTATAAATATTTAATAAAATACAATTTATCTTATAAAATATTGTGTTTCAAAAACATTAAATGTCATTTTGTGAAATTCAAAAAGTCAAGGAGTAATAACATTTCTAATTTAATATACAATGACCTTTATATTTAATTGTGACATTAAAAATTTATCAAAATAATAAATCATATGTTTATATGATGATTTTGCATAATACAAATATATGGAAATAATTTTATAAATGTAATAAATTACAACAATGTATATGATAATAAAAATATGCCACACAAATACAAAATGTCATCTGGTAACATTTAAAAAAAGTTATAATTACCTCACATTATGATGTTTAAGAAGGAATAAAAGAAGCTTATATCATATCTAACATTTCAAATGTGATTCTCTAAAAAGTATCATGTTGCATTATGACATTCAAAAATGGAAAAAAAAATGGTTAGTTAATTTATGTTTCCAAAACTTTGATTAATCTAAATATATAGTAATACTTACATAAATATTAATAAAATAGAACAACTTATATTATAAAAGATTGTGTTTCACATACATGAAATGTCGCTTTGTAATGTTAAAAAAAATAAAAATAAAAAAGACTTGTGAAAATCACATGGTGCAAACAATAATCTAAGAGATTCATCACATTTGGTGGATTAACAGATTCACAATAGTAAATATATCATAAATTAATTTATTATTTTGTATTACTATATTCATAAATTTAAAAATATGCATCCTTAAATTATTACATTATTTTTTTTTTTTAATTTTTTAAAAGTGTGGTAATTTATGAAATCATATATATATATATATATATATATTGATTTTTTTTATAAATATTATATATATATATATATATTAATATTGATTTTTTGTTATAAATGTTATGGTATGTTAGTATGCCACAATTAATTTTAATGTGAAGATTCTTAAATATGATTAGGTGACCTAGGGATCAAACCTATAATATCATCGTTATGAGTAGTACATTTCAATCAATTAAACTATAAGCTTCATTCTCTCTATAATACAAAAGAATCGCTCAGTGACTTCCCCACCGCAACCTCCATGCAAATATGGTTATTATATAGAAATCTCCATGCAAATATGGTTATTGTATAGAAAGATAGAGGGTCTTTAGTAAGTACTCACTTGATCGATAGAGGATAGTTTTTGGAATTCTCTCAACTTGAAGATGGGTATAGGCACCCGCTTCCATTCATTTCCAAGGTGGGGGTTGGGTCGAACTCTTGAAATACCCCCATTTCTTTTAATAGTAAGAGGACTAATTCAAAAGAGATGATGAGGTTGGGAGAACTACGAAAGGAGACACATTTTAGTTGTTGTGAGGTCCCTACCTACTATTATGAATTCCAATCCTATATATATAAGTAAGCTCCTTTATTAAACCACAAAAAAAATATGAATCTAGACTTGCTCATTTTATAGAAAAGGTAAAATCGAAACAAATATTTAAATAAGTTTGGCGAATCCATATATATTATTAATTTAACCTTATATCTACAATTTAATAAATAACTAGAAACAATAATATTAAATAATATTAATGTGTACAACATAAATTAATAAATATACATTTAACATAATAATAATATTCTTTTATTAAAATGTATTAAACCTATACTATTAACATATACTAAATACATTAATATTATTAATATAATTATTCTTAATATTATAAGTTTTCTACTTAAAAATAAATATTAAAATAACTATTTTAAAAATCACTTGTATTATTAAAAAATAAACATTTATTAAATATAAATTAAAATAACTATTTTAAAAATCATTTATATTATTAAATAAAATATTAAGAATCGAATAGAGTAGAATTGTAGACCCTTTTTGAGATGTAGATTACGAATCGCAATGTTCGTTTGATTTCTTCATTGTGTATCTCAATTCGAAGGTTCAAGGTTTCCGTGTAAAAGGGTTATGTTATCAACCTAAATAAAGGGTTTTATTATCTATATAAACAAAGAAGTTAAGCATAAGTTGAAGATAAAGAGACTTAATTTGCAAGGGTAAAAACCTTTTCATAAAGCATTGAACTTAGTTATTCATTTACATACAAAATCTTTGTTAATAATTTTTTTGTTGTTTACACAAGTTAAGTGGAGGGTACACTCCATCACATGATAGAGTATCTTAACAGTACATTCCACTACTTACTAGTATACATTTCTATAGATTTTGTTAATGATTTTAATTTTAATTAGATTGTTTAATTTTTTTTTAAATATTAATATTTAAATTAAAAAAAAAAAAAGATATTTCAAGTCTTTATGTATGGATTCTAACTTTTTTTTGATATAAAGAAATTTTTTATGACTCATTATTATCATATCATAATATGTATATGGAAAGCTTTCTCAATTTTCAAAGGAGAAGAAGCATAAATTTTATGGATGAAAATATTTAAAATTACCCATTTATGCATTCAAAAATGTAATTAAACAACAAAAAATTTTAATTTCTTATTACTCTAATCTTACTGCTCAAAATTATAAATTTGGAGGGGAGAAAAAATATGTTAAGAGATTTTTTATCAACAAAAACAAATAAATTCTCTGGATGGAAAGATTTAAAATTATCCACCAACCATAACCTGCTTTAACATTGATCATATGCACTAGTCTAAACTTTCTAAAAGTTCTTCTTTTCGAGTCTTTTTCAGTTTAATTTTGGTTTAAAATTGGCTATAGATTTGAGTAGTTAAGTCTATATAATCTCAATATCTAAGATTTTGCAAAATACTGAATCCATTTATGCATTCAGAAATGTAATTTAAATAACAGAAAATTATAATTTTTATTGCTCAAAATTATAAATTTAAAAGGGAGAAAAAAAATAATACAATTTTTTTCTCAAGAAAAGAATCCATCCAAGAGTTAGAAAAATATATGATTATAACTAAATATACAATAATCCAAAAAAATAATATTAATTCTGCAATTTAAATATGTATAACTTGGAAGATTGATCTTTATTGTGCTAATTGCTAATAATAACCAAACCACACACCAAATTGATGTATGAGACCTCTTGCTTGTGGGACAAGAAATCCCCTCTACTCAGTTATTCCACTACTGAAATCTAGAATAATATACATACCCTACCTCCTCTGAATTTGAATCTATAACCTCTAAGAAAGAAACATATACTCTTAAAATAAAAATATTTTTTTCTAACTATACACCATTTAAGTCGGCTGTTCAAACCCTGCGCCCTCAGTTTTCATTCTAAATGTACACCACTGAGAAGTCGGCCGTTCAAACCCTGCGCCCTCAGTTTTCATTCTAACTGTACACAACTGAGAAGTCGGCCGTTCAAACCCTGCGCCCTCAGTTGTCCACGCCCCGCCGGCCCAACTTTAATGAGAGGAGAGCGGTAGCAGTCAGTCCGGAGTTGATCCTGGGAAACACAAAATTTACAAAGTAGACGTGATTATAATGCACAAATATCAATTTTATTTATTTTTATGCACAGGGTCTGTAAATCTGAATGCACAAATAACGATTCTACTTCTACTATGACTGCAGAGGGTTTTAAGAAAGAACGCATTACATAAACCAGGAAGCCAGCATTTTCTTCACTCCCACGGCTCTACAGAGATGGCCAGGAGCATCTCTTGCATTTTACATAGGCCACAACTATCTGAAACAAAAAACCCTTTCTCTTTCTGGACAGTGCAATTTGTACATGAGCTCAGAATTGGAATCCTTCCCAAGAACCCAAACCCCTGCAACTTCCCGAAGGCCGAACGGCTCCGTTATGCAAGGACTAAATGTTGACCTAAATGGATTTGTGCATATATGCACGGCCACGAAACAGAAGAATATGATGTTAAATGGGGTTTCAGGGAAATTCAACTATAAACATTAATGCGTAAAGCATGTGAACATTCATTGATTCATTAATTTATCCGCAAGCATTCCTTACCTTATAATATTGGTAAGAGAAAACAGAATATTAAAAGTTAGCTTCACATATCAGAATATAATAATTTATTTTCAAGGTCACGTCCAAGTAAGGTGTATGAGATTCTTTGATTGTCTGATAAGGGACCTTCTTTGTCCAGCTATTTGATTAGTAAACTCTACAAAAGTATCCAGCGATTTGATTAGTAAAATCTACAAAAGTATATATACTCTACCCCTTAGAATTTAAATTTGTGATCGCCTGAAAAAAAAAATACATATTCTATATTTGATTAGTAAAGTCTAATAAAAAAATATATATACTGTACCCCTTTAAATTTGAATTTGTTACCTCCTAGAAAGAAAAATGCAATACACCGTATGTAGCTAATTTGACCTAGTATCTGTTTTGCAATACAAATACAGTATCTCTAACTAATTTGACCTAGTATCTGTTTTTGCAAGCACAGATTTTTCTCGACTCAGCATACGAATATGATCCAGAGCTCGAGTAACAAAATTAACAAAGGAATATATCGTTGCACATAATCATTTTGGCCTCTGGAAACCGAAGGAGAATTAGTTTGCGCGCTCGGCAATGGACGGCGACACTTAGGGCAGGTAATATTGTTAGCCAGCCATGGGGCGATGCAGATTGAATGATAAATGTGGTTGCACGGCATTTCCTTTGCTTCGGTGCCTAACTGGAACTCGCCCAGGCATATGGGGCATTGGGAATTATTAACCAGGTGCCCCGAGTTCACCGTAATTGTGGGAATTGAACTTGTACAACATGGGATTGATCTCTTCACTCTACGGGCCGCGCGAGGGACCAAATCATGGCGATAAAGGAATGACGTAACGACCTGACCAGTCGCCCTCAAACCTCGGCCACAGGCGAGGCAAATAATGGGGTTTACACCCCATTCTCTTGAGAAACGGTTGCATGTACAGCGAGGGTAGCGGTGCCTGATTCTGGAACTCATGTCGATAAACACCGAAATACCTCTGAAAGATCAGAAACCGGACCTTCAAAACCGTTGAGTCGGCTGTTAATTCAAATCTCTGCGGCCTACGATTATTTAAGTAAAAGCGGTTCTAATTTGGCGCGGAGAAACAGTAGTTGTAACTCAAAAATCGACCTCAATCGCAGCGCTTAAGTTTTTTTTGTTAACAACATTTATAATGTCTGTGAGAGAAAGAGGAGTTCGTCGTCTGACTCATTGTCCAAGACAAGCAAGGCATGGATTCTTATGAATCTGTTGCAGTAGCTTGCAGCTTGCGTACGAGTGAATTAATAAAGTTTTCTTCATATATATCACGAGAATAATAGCCCTTTACACAGCACGTCATCCTAGACCAACCATACATTTTTTTTACATCAAAGAATATTGAATCAAAGCTAACTTGCCTTTTCAATACATATATACAGCAAGTCATCCTAGACCAACCATCTTGACAACTTGGGCTTCAATACATATAGGTTCGAACCCATTACAACATATTCATTATGAGCTTTATTCATGTCATTATGAGAATTGAACCATCCAAACTACACCATCCAAGTTACATCCAATTGACAAGTAAAATCTTTTATTTCTTGTTGCATAAACAGATTAATATGATAAAATATTTTATTTACTAGTCTCATAAACATTCAGTGTATGTATATAAGTATATTATTTTTTTATTTTCAACACCTAACTTATTAATTAATATGAATATGTTTGTTTATAAGGTTAATGTAAAGGATATATTAATATTAATTAGTATGTATATACAATCTTAGTGGGATTAATAGTTAAGAAGATGTGTTTCCTCTTAAGAGACTATAGGTTCAAAGGCCTTTGGCCATGACCTTAAAATTAGATTATTATTATTAGTGGATAATGATGATTCTTATGGTTTATTGAGATTGATTTTGTTCTTTAAATCTTGAAATAATGATAAGAAAATAATTGATTTCCTTTAGTATTTTATTTCTATATTTTAAAAGATTGGAAAAAGCTTTCTTAAATCTTCAAAGCTTTGAAGAGTGAGTTAAGAGGTTATGAAGGTCCATAGTGTTACAAATATTTTGAAATTGGCATTTAATGTGGGCATATGTAAGACATCCTAAAATATGGTTTTGTGTTTAAGTTCTATGCATCATGATTTATATAGGTTAGAGGGGATAAGATTTACATTCCTTGGGAATTAGGGATTATAGAGCTAGGGTTTAGGGGTAATGTGGATTGTGAGGGTTACAAATCACGATTAAGTGTTATAAGCCTTAGATGCAGAAGGTAATAAAATATTAATTTAAAGGTTAGGGACTATAGATGTTATGGGGGTTACAAACTAAAATCCTATGGATTAAAGGAAGATCATCGAATTTAGATTTTAACATGGGTCCCAAGTACATGGTTCTAATGAATTAGATTTTTTCATAGAAGAGTTCTAGGTCTATATGTCTACAAAATAATGTATCCAATGGAATGTAGGTGGTAATAATGTGAATGTCAACAATGTGGTTTTCGAGTTTGTTTCCAATGGTGACAAAATCTGGGTTTCAAGACAAGTTTCTTAAGGGAAGAAAATAAACACATCCCTAAGGCACACTAAGAAAGGACAAGCAATTCATAAGAGATGAAGGTGTGTTCCAAATGTATTAAATTATGGTGATGAAACTGCCAAGTAAAGAAAGTGATGGTATGAATGAGAAGTTATAGTAAGTTATGCCCAAGGTGATGAAATCCAAGGGAGTTATCACTATCTATCTTAGGTGCCCTCACAATTCCATGAGTAAGCCACCTAGTGATAAACCTATGACATGCCATTGGGATGCCTTATCACTTGTCATAAATAAGAGGTTAGAGTCTCTCCTTGGTTAGGAAATGCACACTTTTTAATGAGTTTGGAGGCTCATGCAAATTTTTGGTTATGTTATCTCCCAAAATTACACTACACAATATCAAATCAATGACACCAATTTGGGTAGATATGGTTTTGTCTAAGAGATTTCCCACTATCACCACAATATCTCTCCTCTCGCTTTAGGATAATTGTTTTCAAACTCAAGGGGAAATCCCTAAATACTTCAATATGATCTTCCAATTAATCTTAGGAACAATAGTAGGTTAGACCATAAATTGTGTTGATATGATTCATATATGGATGTATTTAGACTTAACAAGATATATAATTTATCCTTAAGATTATGAAGTTTCTATTTTCATTGATTGAGTTATTAAAAAGATACAACAAGTGATAAAGGGTACTTCTTGTTCATCAAATCGTTTCAATTGTTGTACAAAGAAAAAAAAATAAAGAAAAAGAGGTTCATGATGATTAGTAGATCCTTACACAACCATAAATGTTCAATGAATAAAGTAGAATAAATGTATGTATATTCATAAATAAGTTTTCAAATGATAACATGAAAAAAATGGCTGAAAAGAATGGCACTTGATGCTTCAAACCTTATGAACATTACAACAATAAGAATAAATTAATTTACTATTGTATTATGTCCAAAAACGATGGATATGTGAGAATGTTCCATAAACACCTATGATTTCATTCCTCGAATATCATTATGAAACACATAATAAGAAGGATAGGAGGCACAATTACCACAAAATAAACTTTCATAATCGCCAAAAATAAGACATCAATTTCATGGGTGCAACCATTTGCAAAAATTTCTTCATCCTTATGATTTTACAATATAATTTAATGTTAATCATATTTACAAAGTAAAGTAACTTTATAAAGTAAAGTAACTTTATATCTAATTCCTTTCTAACGCCGATCATTCCCTATTTATTTTCTAGTGACAATCAATTCTGTTCAGTTTCAGAATATACCAAACATAAAGAAATACCTAAATATAGTAACTAGCAGATACATTTTTCAAATCTTGATTGGGAAAAGCTGGGAGATTAACTGATAACCTGACGACGCACTCTTCGCGCTTCGATTATGAAATTGGATCCGATATGATGATTATTCCGCGCTTATAAAGTAAACTTTTAATTTTTAAATGTAAAAGTGACTTTATGATGTTATGGGTCACTTTAGTGACTCAAGTGACCTCAACAGTGATTAAGTCATGATTGTTGATTTCAAGGGAAAGTGAAGAGTCGCTCAAGGGATATCAAGGGTTAGAGGAGTTGCATTTCAAAATTTCTTAAAAGAAACTCATGAGAGAGAGAGGGTGCACACTTTGAGCAGATCTTGAGTGATAAGGTGAAGAGTCACTTTTCTCAAGAAAGAGATTGAGCTCATGGAGAAGTGAGAGTAACAACAAGAGGATGGCACATTCTCCAAGGGAAAGAGGGAGGTTTGTACAGCTAAAGGAGGGGCACGATTTCCAAGGAAGGAGAGGTTTTGTACAATTGAAGGAGGACACAATTTCCAAGAGGAGACGAGGGCACAATTTTCTAGAAATTATAGCATTAAATGGTGAGTTGACAACAGTTAGAAAAGAGGTCGTACAACATTGTTTTAGGGGCCATACAATTGCATAGAGACAAAAATCGAGGCAATAGGATAGCATAATTTTCTAAGTGTCTTGTTGTACAAAATAAGTGCAAAACAATATTGCTTAAGTGCACAGAATTTGAGGTTGTATTTGTTGTTAAAAGCATTGTACATTGCAGAAAATGAGGTCTTTTTAGTTTTGTTTTTAGGAATTCCGATGGCACATATTTCTAGAAATTATTGCTTCTATTACTTGTTGTTGTAAACTCTGATATGAAACTTCTTTGAGCTCAATACGAATTATCTCTTTAAACTATCATCTTTCATGTGTATTCTTCAAGGGGCATTGCCCATAATTTATGGTGCCAAATGTGTGATTTTGTTTGTTGTTATAAATTATTTTCGCTGCTAATTTAGTCTCAGATATATGTCATTTAATGTTTCTTCTCATTAAGTATAGTTCATAATTGGGTTTATTGCTTTATTGTTGAAGCTTAATAGGAGGTTGAAATCTGAAGTATGGCATAGTGTATTTCTGAGCTATATTTTCAACAAAAAAAAAATTAAAAAATCATAATTGTTGATTGATTCATGGGACATTTGTGATCTCTTTACTTTTCCATAATTTCGTTATCATAAAAATAAAAAAAATATGAAAGTTCTTGTGTAAAAATATGAAAATTTGTCAATTTCCTTTGGCATGAACCAACCCAAAGTTCCCTTTTGAATTACTTGTAAACCCTCTCAATTTTGCTTCTAAAAGAAATAATATGTGTTATATTTTTTTGGGTTTGATGGGTAGATACCCCAAATGATATCAAAATAACCTCCCTTCAGATGAACAAAACACAATAAGGGGCTTGCTTGGTTTTGGGTAGAACTATATATATATATATATTAGAAATAGAAAATTATCAGAAGAAAAGGATGTAATGTAATGTTCTTGTAAGAGAAAATGGGATATGTTGCAATTAAGTAGTAGATAACCATATATATTTTGAGTTTATTAGAAGAATTTGATATCGAACAAGTTAAGGGTTTTGATCAAGAACATAGAAGTCAAGTTGAGATAAATCTCACTATCAACAAGAGTGGGTTTCTCCTTGTAACGTCCCTATCCACCCATAGGACGGGCAATGCCACCAACATGACACTTCATTAAACTCTAATAATGCTACCCAAACAACCTGGCCTTCCAACATGAGTCAAGTAATTCTACCACGCGGAATCATACACACACACACACATATATAACATGTTTTTTAATGAATTTAAAAACAATTAACACATAATTATTGCTACCATACATATGGAATTGAGATTACAGTAAGTCCACATGCACTGTAATGCATGATACATTTCAAGTAACCCAAACATGCATAAAATACATAATTAAACAAATAAATGATACTTATATTTTAGTTGGAGTAAATCCACCAATTGCGTGCAAAACTTCCATGAACCTCCCAGCCTTAGACCACATTGCTTATCATGCTCAGCAGTGGGTCACCCTCGAGCTGGGACTAAACTCCACCGAGCAAGGGAATTCTAGGCTTGGCAAGGACAACAAGGAAGTTGCACAAAGAAACATGAAGGATCTTGTATGCCAGGAGCCACTTATGCCCACAACCCACAAACCCTCATTCCCCACACGCCTGCTCCACCCCAGGAGGATACGCCTTCACTAATACAAGTCCATCGGCTAGTACCCCTCCCTTACCTTCGACTTTAGAAATAGGCTAGATCATAAGTCTCAGAGTATTGTAGCTGCTACGGGACTCCCTTCCAGGAGAAATCACTTCCCAACAAAATCTCTCACCTGGGAGAGTTTCTCATAGGCCTAACAACTTGCCTCTTGAACCAGTCTTCGACTCAGCTACAATCGGGTACGGGGAACATCAACAACAACAGGGAAAACAAGTATGGACACCCAAAATGGTAACATTCCAACACTAAGACATATCAAGGCTCAGTAAGAAATAACCGATGACAACAAGCCACACTCAGTCAAGGAACTGCGTGGCCGCAAAAACCAACAATTATGACATAAAATGACTTAGAAAATTAAAGGGTGCTCGGACTTCATAGGAGACACAGATCAATCCCTCGTTTTTGACTGGTTTCAAGGTGCATGACAAGGAATAAAAATGCAAAGGTCGATGATGGAGGCCCCCCCAGTTGAGACGAAGGATGGGAGATTGGACTAACGAACCACCTTCCCGTGAGGGTTTCCATCACTGTGCGCTGGTATGCAGATGTAGACGATGGAGGTCTCGGGTTCAGACGAAGTATGGGACAATGGACAAGACGAACTCAAGTGGAGGATGGAAGAATGACTAGTGAACCCCCCAACACAGCTGTCGCTTCAACTTTTAACTGCATGAGCCCAGGTCGACACTTGTCTTCTTAGAGCTGCATTCACTCCATTTAGCCTACGTCCCCTTTCCAGGAACTTAGGATAACAAAAACATATCATGTCCACCTTATTCTTCAGGAATTAATATTAAAATATTATTCCTCTAGAGGTAACACCCCTAGCTTAGCCCGTAGAACCACATACTTAGCCCCCCCTTCCTTACCCTACCTAGTGGAGCTTAGTCCCCCATAACTCTTCTTTGTGGTCGGTCTACATACAATAGTGTTTATATTTTTATTAATGATCTTTGTAATTGCATATACAAAAATCAGGCTCCTAGCCTTGGTATTCTAGGCTCTCTGGCCTAATCACCACATAAGCCTCCTAACTTACTATAACTTGGCTCACCAGCGTATCAAATATGTTTACAATTCATAATTACAACTGGGGCTCTGCTTGGGGATATTACAATCCCCTCCCCTTATTTTTGCACTGTCCTCAGTGAAACTTGTTTATACATATATAATTCAAAAAGTCTTCAAAAAGATCCAAGATTTAGCTATTAGAAGCCTATTATCCACCTGGTGCTCTACTTTCAAGCACCAATTTGGTGTTCATACTGCAACTAAAACTCAATTTCTCTATTCCATAGAGTTTCTTCATGAAGCATTCAACTTATTGTTCCTTGTTACATGCTTCAATTAAACCTCATTGAAGGCACCGAATGGCTGTAGATCCACAATGTTCCATCCATTGGTAAACTCTCAGCAGTGATTTGACTCCACATATTTAAACACTCTTCTCATACACCTATTCATTCAGAAGAAAAATTAGAACATACATGCAATATATATAGACAGTTCTAATAACATTATAACCTGTATACAAATTACGAGATACATAGCATATAATGAATAGAGAATTGATACTTATCTTTTGATTGAGAAGACTTCCATATCAATATGGTCTAGGACAAGCTACCAAGCCTTAGAAACACTCCAACCAACCAAACCTCAATAGCAGTCCAACCAACGGTTTCTCATTCCCCACATGCCTGTCCCACCCCAGGAGTGTGCACCTTCACTGTCACACAGTCCATTGGCTGTTACACCTCCCTTTCCTTGGGCTTCAGCAACAAGCCAGACCAGAAGTCTTAGAGTACCATGGCTCGAGGAGTTCCAACTTCCCTCAGAGGTCTCCAATCGACATCTTCCCCGAGCTACTCTTTGTAGTCAACATTCCAACTTTAGTCAACATCATCTCATCTGCATCACCCACATGCAATTATCACGAGGAAACATAAAATAATTCATTTAGGAACTCAAACTTAGTTCAAAAGGGAATTCAACTTTTTCCCCAAACATGAAATTTTATTTCATAATTCTTCTTGGTTGTTTTCATATTAGGATTGCAACCTTCCTTGTGGTTTTCCATAAGCACAAAACTACATACTATTTTCCTGCAAGGCTTCATCTTGCATACTGCCAACAATTGTCAGTATTTCATGTACATCATAATTCAATTGCAATGTGTACATAACCATATGCAGTGAACTTAGATTTGTCTGCATCTAGCAATTCAATCATAATTACCAAACAATTTAATAAAATAAAATGAATCGCCATTCTATGCATATGCATGTTCATAGCAATATCTGTAAGTTCATTACTTCTTTTTTTAAACAAGAAAATTTCCTTTAGTCAATGCTCATGTGATTACTTGACTTGCAACTTTCTTGTTGCAATGTCTAACACCTCCCTGAAATGTCCTCAACTTCATGATTTAACAACATTTCAGTTGTTAGTAACAATTATTTCCATGCAATAATATATATACATGTACTTACAAAACATATTCAACCATTGCATTTAGTATACAATTCTATCACTTACTATGCATGAGTGCAATTCTCAATGCATTCTTATTCAATGCATCTTGTATTGAATTACATAATGCTCTTTATCTCAGTCATGTATCTCACCATCCATAAGTTGGAGTTATGGCCAATGTGTTGACACATTCTCCACACGCTTCCTATTTTCTTCCCAATTAATTGGATTCCTTCCTTTTCAACCCAAACACTACACCAAGAATATAATTCTGTGGTGTTCATTAGTGTTAGCAAAAAGGTTGCAGCCCAAGTTTTTATTTAAAGGTAGGAATATTTTAGTACCTGTGTGGCTCATAACCTTTCCATATCCGTACCTTGCCATATCCAACCATGTCCTGGTCTCATACATGACTAGCTTACTGACATTCATTCCTATAACAAGTTCTTATCTTTTAATTCTTTGGTTACTACCCCATAACCAAATTAACATGACATTCTACTATGTCAGTGTGTGCATTCAGAAGCTAAAAGATTTGAATTAATACAGGCCTCCAGCCTTTACCACATCTAGTGGTATGCACTCAATAATATAATCATGTGATTTTATAAAATGACTCTGGCCGAGGAAATTATTACCGAAATTTCCTTTCATCAATTATGCAAAAAGAGTAATAAAAACTCATACCTACATGACTTCCATTAATAATTTTTATACTACCTGAATGTCTAATGGCAGTAGAAGCTTTCATGCTTCTTTTATAAAACTTATAACAAACACTTCAACTCTCTGTTGCTTCCCTCCTTATGCAACAACATCACCAACAACACTTGCAACATGCAAGCATTATTTCCTCTGGTTGAGCCAACAAGGCATAACATACTTGCTTCCATAGAAATTGTAGCAACTTCTTTTTTTCTATACAAATTTTCCTTGATGATCCCAGAAGTCTACAATTCTTCCTGAATTCCCGGATCTTCTTGTGATCTCATTGTAGTCATTGTACATGACTATTTTTGTCCTAAGCACTTTCTATCCAAATCACTCTTGGATTCCTTTGCATTTATAGTCCCAAACTAAGCTGATATTAACCTTTAGCTTTTGTTAATTTCTTGGGTTCAACTATCCCAATCTCGTACTTGGATGAATTAAATTCCTAAGCAAGTTGTTTTATGGAATCTGGATTCTTCAAACTCTCGGACCTGGACCACTCTTCAGGTTCCTACTAGAATCTCTATGAAACAAATACATAGGTCCTTGCATGAAACCTCACTTGCGTGAACTAGTGATGGGCGCAAGCTTCCTCTACATGACCACCTTCTATGACCACATGCCTATCAAAAAGGCACTTCGATATCTCGGACTTCGGGTGTTTTGCAGTGAGTCAACCCCTACTCTCCCGATCCCCAAACTTCGAACAAAGAGCCTAGCGAGTTCTAGCTTCGTTCATTTGACCTTTAATGAGGTGACCTCCGACTATGACCTGGGGTCCAACTCCCATGCCCTTCAGGACTTCTCACTTAGCGATGTCAGAAGACTACTCACCTCCCTCCTTCTGATACCCAAAAAATTCTCCCCAACAAAGGAGATTGACGATCATATATTCTTTCAGAACGACGACCCAAACTATTCCTCTTGAGCTTCGAAGTGTTAAATGACTCCTGAATCTTATCTTCCTCATGACTTCACTAGATCTAACGATGTGCGACTGTCGACACCTCTCTTCCCCAAGGATCTGTACCATCCATTAAGATTCTTGACAGGTTTATTCTGTCCAACTCTTCATCAACCCTTCTGAACTTGTTTTCCACGAGGTGACTTCGACCCTCGTCTTTCCTTTGAACACTTGACAACTCTATCCTTCCTGAGCTTGATTC
This sequence comes from Picea engelmannii, assembly GCA_009831015.1. Lineage (NCBI taxonomy): Eukaryota > Viridiplantae > Streptophyta > Pinopsida > Pinales > Pinaceae > Picea > Picea engelmannii. The sequence continues at coordinate 190,724 of ML782163.1, forward strand.
CCACTGCAACTCAAGGATTCTCAAGAATCTTGCTCTCACTCCTTTCGGCCTTCACGATAACTCCTAACTATATGGAATTCTAACTCTGTGCACTCCTCACAACATAATTTCTTCAACTTCCTTCTCTCAGGTTGGATACATCTAAGACTTAACTTGGCCTGTGCACACCTTGCACGGTTCTGTGCTACTCTTTCACTTCTATTGGTATAAGTTTCACGGTATCTCTCCTGAGATTTCTGAGGTAAACCTAGAATCTCTCGACACACTCCTTGTGGGATTTTCATTCAATTGATACATATAGCAACCATAATACACCATAAAATTGGACCAAAGCATTCTTACATTTCAAGTGGTTCTGTGCATGGTCTTCAATAGTGATAACTTCTTTGTTCATACAATCCTCTCTACTCTCTTCTCTACCTAGAATTCACATTTGATGTGCAAATATTGTCACATGTATTGTATTCCCCAAACAAGAATTCTATTTGGGGTTTCCATGCTTCTTATCGAACCCAACATCTGATCCAATGACTTATGAAAAATCTCAGGTGTAGAATAAATAAATTTCCCTCTCCTTCTTCCTTTTTTTTCTTCTATCTGAAGACATATCTAGCACTTCTTATGTTTTTAATGTAACCATTACATCTGGAATCCTCTTTTCGAGACCTTTCCAATCACAGCTTCCTTGCTCAATTATGAGCCTTCAAAAGAAATCTATAATCATTTAAAACTTGTGCTCCTTCTCTGACACACTTCTTGTACAACAATCTCTTTTCTCTGAGCTAATGGATCTTAGATCTTTGTTGGACCCTATCATAAAGTTCCGAGGCATTCGGTATTCTTTTGATGTGGTTTTGAACCAAACAAAACCCACCTACTTCCTTCCTAACCCCTTTTTCCTTCTTTAACATAGTTTTTGGGCACTAGCCCCCATTTTCCTTGAGTCCTTAACTCGCATGGGACCATGGCTGTGATTGAGTGCTAAGAGTTAGGCACTTACTCAGGCCTTCGGCTTCAGAAGTTTTCAAAGCACAATACAACAGACCCTCTGAGTTCCTAATTAATGAACTCACAAAGTAGGGTGGATCAGTCGTCCACTACTACTCATCATCCAACAACTGACACTCGCTATGGAACCTCTTACATCTATGTTCCGGGACTTCAGAGCTTCGGGAGTTCGGAGGGTTTCTCATCCACACACCCCCAATACCGCGAATTGTTAATCTCTGAACACTCCTTGTCAACTATGGTTTGGATTGAAAAACCCTTTGGAGAGTTAACTCCCGTGCAACTTGGGTCCCCGCAATGCCTCCTGGTCATCAATCTTGATGTATCATGATCAAAACTTGTGTGCATCCTCTAACCTTTAACTACATTAGGTAACCTTGGGTCCCACTAACCATGCTCATACAGAGTGACACGTGGTTGTTTACTAGCAGTTGACACGTGGCCCAGTCAGATGGGTGACATGTGTTATGTTCCAACTAGCATTTCAATCTTCCATGGGTTCAAAACCCATTGACACATGGCACACAACCCATGTCTCCACATCAATTCAAGTGACATCATCATGCCACACTACATCGGAGCTTCGGAACATCAGTTTTTCGAAGATTTCATGCTTGCTTCCTTCCAATCTCCCGAATTCATAACTTTCGGACTTCTCTACCCTTCGGCCCACCTAGTACAGTTGTCACCAACTCAGGTGGTGGCACATGCTATTCCTAGAAATTTCCATGTCACCCGTGGAGATGTCATACGGCCCCACCATGTCTACCCTTTCACTTTGGACTCCGGAAGTTTGTACATAAGCACATCCCACTTCTCCCGATATCCCAACACTGAATTTACGATCTACCGTGAGATCTAACGGTTAGGCTTCTCCCCAAATCTACAGTGTAGATCTCTCCTAGGACTTCGGAGCTTCGGGCTTCGACCCTTCTCTTTTTTCTTACATCAAAATTCACTGAAGTCGTGAAGTTCAAAGGGATACCGGGTTAACTCTTATGCACCTTCCCCAGATCTAACGGTCGTAAGGGATTTCCCTTCCTTCTGAATAGATCCTACAATGCAAAACAGACTCTATTACTCTATGGATTTCCAAAGGAATTCATGGCTAACAGCCTGACAACATTACTCGATATGACGGTCGTGAAGGATTCTCCTTCTCTTGAACAAATCCTAAGGTCCACATTAATCTGCAGCCCAATACCACTTCTATTGTGGTTTTATGACACCGCTACTCCTCCTGAGCTTCGTAACACGGCCAAGGTAACTTCTTGGCAGTCATGAAGGTTTTGAGGTTCAAAATTGGTCATCCAGACATAGTTTCCTCTTGAAACCTTAGGTCCAATGACCACTTATCTAGCCCATTCATGCTCAGTGTTTGAAACCTTGGCTCTGAACTTGAATTTTGTCCATTCCGACAACAATTATATTCTGAAACTTTTTCTTTACTACCACTAACATAGCCCATCCAGGCTCAACATTGAAAACTTGGCTCTGATACCAAATTGTAACATCCCCACCACACATAGGTCGGGAAATGCCACCAACAAGACACTTCACTAAACTATGATAACGCTACCCAAACAACCTATCCTTCCAACACGAGCTAGGTAACACTACCATGCAGAATCACACACACACACACACACACACACACACACACACACACACACACACACACACACACACACACAACATTAGTTTTAATGAATTTAAAAACAATTAACACAAAATTACTGCTACCATACAAATGCAATTGAGATTACAGTAAGTCCACATGCAATGGAACACATGATACATTTCATGTAACCCAAACATGCATAAAATACATAATTAAGCACATAAATGATACTTATCTTTTAGCTGGAGTAAATCCACCAACTGTGTGTAGACCTTCCATGAACCTCCTAGCCTTAGACCACATTGCTCATCATGCTCAATAATGGGTCACCCCCAAGCTAGGACTAAACTCCATCGGGCAAGGGAATTCTAGGCTTGGCAAGGACAACAAGGAAGTTGCACAAAGCAACAGGAAGGATATTTTATCCCAGGAGCCACTTATGCCCACAACCCACAGACCCTCATTCCCCACACACCTGCTGCAAGATACCAGATATATAAAATATGCAGAACAAAAATAAAATGCTAGAAATGGTAGAATAACAGTAAAATATCCAGCATAATCTTCACAATACACATAAATGATATACAAAATAGAAATAGAAAAAGCACTTTGATTCAGAAAGCAATGTTCACAGGCCTCTTCGAGGGGGCAACCTCCAGTCGAGTAGTGCTCTGTTACAATAATCTCCCAGCTAGGGTTCTCATACCCTCAGCCCTTATTTATACTAAATATGTCTATTAAGAGAAGCATCTAGAGGAAGATCCTTCTAGAAGCGGAAGCTTCTATTAGGTCTTCTTACATCCACCTTATTCTATTTTATTGAAAGGCCTTATT
>ML782163.1:202028-243675 GCA_009831015.1 Picea engelmannii
AAATAGTAGTAAAAATTCCACCAAGGAAAATTTCAATGCATAGACAAATCCATGGAACACTAAAATAAAATAAGGAACAAATATATTTGAAAGAAACAATAGGTATAGAGAACAAACATAGGGATATATTGCAAGTACAACAAGAAATAACATTGGAGTATATATAGGAACCTTGATATCATAGAATCATGAAGTGGGACAAGATTGAATGACCTGAGAACAAAAATTCAAATGAAGTTAACAAGAATGCAACCAAAACAAAAAATGACATGTCGCATGTACCATTAGTAGATGGATCCATGGAAAGAGAGGATCACATATTCAATCTTCAATGATTTTGGAAAGTATAATAAAAATACAATATAGTAAAAAAATGGGTTGTCTTCAATGGATCACTAAGGGGATCAATATTAACATGGTATTAGAAGTGTGAAAAGAATACACTTTTCAGCACATGACTAAAATTTATCAAAAAAACTGTGGACATGTATGCATGTAGAAAATTAAAAAACCCTATACATTTGGATAGCTCAAGGATATAAAATATATGAAAGGGGAAAGTGTTTTCCATTATAATTCCCAACACAAAAATCCGATTTAGTAACTCAAGTATGATGTATCAAAACCTCCCAAAACATATATGTTCATCACAAGGTTTCTTGATAAAATCCATACACATGTAAGGATAGTGAAGCCAAATTTATATAAGGATGAAGTACATGCATCCATTCACATGGAAGGGGAAACACTAAGTACAATAGATAGAAAAATAATGCGAAGGAAGATCATTATGAAATACCAGAAAAGATATAGGTAGAACTAAAGAATATGAGAGGAATGAATCAACATGAGCTAAGGATAGTATAGGAACGATGAATTAAACAAATTAGGGAGGAAAATATATCCTGAACATATTCAATTCATGTTGAAACCATAACACATTAGAACACTCTTGGTATCATTTATCCAATCCAACAAGGATCTTACAATCCCAATTACCCAAGGGAGAATTATAGAGGAACATTTGGAAACCATATATTCATACAACAACAAGATCATAGTGAATATAGAGTACACACATCTTAATATCCAGACACTTCTAGGACATAAACTATGCATGCAAATTCTATGTTGTTACACCTACGAACATATACCAAATAATTTCATTTTCAACACTCCAAGTGTCATTGTATGCTAAAAATATGGCCCAAGAAGTAATGATAATGTACAATGCCTAGTACTATTGAGGGTACTACAAGAAAGGATTTTCAAAATGATACACCTTGAATGAAAAAAAAACAAACAAAACCTTACTTTCAACAAGGGTGAGACTACATGGATATCATAGAACATGATGTAACATAGAAGATACATGGATTTTGAATTACAAAAGGAGATCTTTTAGGAATACATCCTTGCAATCAAGGATTAGAAATGAAAATAGAAGGAAAAATGAAGAAGGAAACACAAAGGAAATCAAAACCATGACCTTGTTGGAGTTACTTCACACAGACCTAGGATTTATTTTTCCTAAGGTTTTTCCTTGTTTATTAGTCATAATTAGTCATTATCCAGTCTCCTATATTTTAAGGGAGAATATTCCACCTAGAGAATATTCTCTTTTAGTTGACACTTCAGTTTGACTAGTTGAGTTGAGTTTAAATGTTGCATTGGTTTTGTCACCATGAAACATTGGGATCATCACCAACTAATGCACACTTTCCTTGGGATCATCACTAGACTGGCACATTATGCTTGATTTCTTGAGTTAACTACTCACTACTCTATGTTCAGTCAGTTAACTGAAGACTAGTTGACTAGTTAATTCAAGTAGGTGGTAGTGCACTCCCGTAACTGCATGAGAGACTAGACTAGGTGGAATTTTACTCCTGTAACTACTGGTGTGTGTCCATATCATTCTAGACAACCACTATGGATCATTAGTTACTCATGTATCCTATATCTATTGTAAATTATTCACTCTTTGAGTGTGGAATACGGTTAATGAGAATTCTTTCATTCTTTCTCTCATTCTTCTTCTTTCTCCAATTCTCTCTGCAAATATGTGTATTATTGTTTAGCTAGATCTATTCTATGCAGGTTCAACACATTTACATGGTATCAGATCAGATGGACTGCTAAGAAAAATCTACACCAAATTTGTTTTTTGCAGGTTCAACACATTTACATGGTAAAATATTGAAGACAACAAAAAGATGGATTGTTCGCCAGAAATACTTCTCACGCCTCATAACTATTTGGAATGGAAGTAAAAAATTCTACTTATGTTCAGATGTAGAGGCTTGTACCAAATAACTATGGCAATGGAAGTAGAGCCTGATTTTGTCGATGAGAAAAATTAATTTCCCAATAGACAAGATATGGCCATATGATGTATCCTCTATTTTATTTCTCCCGAAATTCTCCATCAAGTATATGATGCCTCAAAAGAATTCACTCCAAATGATTTATGGAGCAGATTGGAAATTTTATTTGGGAATAAGGAAGAATGGATGCAAAATGTTGACAAGATAGAGAATGTAGAAAATCCACTGGAAGATAAATCATCTCAATTTGAAGAGATTTCTACACAAGTATATACAAAAATTTGTAGTCCATTAATTGAAGATGATGTCTACTCCATTTCATATTTTTTTTCTAAAATTCATGTGGAAGATATATGGCATGTATCTCAGGAGTCACATGCAGATACTTTTCCATGCACAATGCATGCATCTCAGGAAACAAAAAGGGAGTCACGCACATTAGACTCCATTATGATATTTTCTAAGCACAATTTGCATACACAAATTGGATATTTGAATTCCTCTTGGGAAAATATCCAATTTCAAAAAACAAATCATTCGAAACGGAGTCTGGAAAGTGAAGTTATGATCGTTTCAAAATCAACAAAATTTCAACGTTTTTCCGGAGACATACAATCTCCATAGCAATCATATCATCTGATATCAACCTGCACAAAAAAAACAATGTCATGATATAAATTGAATCATCTGGGCCATTCTTCCACTCACATATGTGATATTTGGAAGAGCATATACCCTTAGAAGGTAAAACATCAGTCATGAGCTACTGGAATATTCTTCTCAAGCATAGAAGAATAATTGTCCTGATTTATGAGCCTGGACCATTCACCTATCTGGGCCATTCCTCCGGCACTAAACAAAGTGCAACCTGGAGAGAATGAGTCTGCCCTAGGGAATGCCTATCCCTGATTGTTGAACCTAGACCATTCACCTATATGGGCCATTCCTCCAGCACTAAACAAAGTACAACCTAGAGGGAATGAATATACCCTAAGGAATGACTATCTGGACCATTTCCTAAGGAAATGATTGTCCTGCACCAACCTCCAAACAGACCATTCTTCGAAACTGTTCACAACTATGAGCTTTGAAAAAATGAATGTCTAGTGAGGAAAACTAGTATTCTTGAACACTACTGAGAGTGACTTCCAAGAAGAAAGACTTTCCTAGACCATTCCCCTACACTGGCCACAAGGGGAATCGTTGTCTATGGTACATCATCAACCATTGAACCATTTTCATTACGAAAATGATCATTCAATATGGACCATTTTCTGAACTAGAAAATGCCTGTCCGTTACACATCTCAAACCACTTTCCGAACTGGAAAGGAACTGCTCATCCTGGACCATTTTTCGAACTTGAAAAATGATTGTCCATAAATCAATAATGCATCAGTGTTCCCTCCCAACCTAGGAGTCATCTCTTCCCTTTCTAATAAGGAATTTGTATCCACGAGCTTCATCTTTTTTCTTGAGTATGCAAACTCTTTCATCTTGGACAAAGGCTTTACCAAAATTTCTACTATCTTCTCATCTGTGGAGATAGATATTGGATAATCACTTATCTTTTCTAGACTTCATCACAGAGAATGTAATGTTCGATTTCAATGTACTTTGGTCTTTCTGGAACACTGGTTTTCTCTGAAGGCCTCATATAGATCTGATCATTATAGTATATCATAGTTGGATTCATCTCTTTTGTTCCATACTAGCTCATAACATCGTGACAATGCTCAAACTAGAACATATCCAAGTGGTACTTCTTCTGTCATCATGAGAGTTTGTCATGGATTAGAAAACCATCATCCTAAACTTCTGAGTAACTATTTTGATACAATATCTCTATAGAAAATTTTCACCATGCTTCTATTGTGAATTGGTGGTTCTGCACTAAGTTGTTTGAATCCATACAAGATCTTCTTCCATCTACATACAAGAGTCTCTTTCCGGTATACCTCAAAACCTTGAGGTTTCTCTACATATGCTTTGTGTTTAATTACTCTGTTGAGGATAACATTCCTTACATTCATCTGATGTAAACTCCAACCCATGGATATTGTAGAATATATAAGGGCTCATGTTGAGGTATGTTTGGTTTACTGGAAAAAGCGATCATCATAGTCTTCTCCCTCCATTTGGGAGAACCTCTAGTTCTGAATCTCACAATGCTTCTATTCATAAGTGTTTCATACACTGTTCTTCATCACAACTTCTATTTCTTATGCTTTATTTCTTTTGGTGGGTTCAAACCAAGATGGTAGTCTTATTATTCTTGATATAATGATTGGTTGTTCTGGCTTTTCTTTCTCTCTTGTAATCTTAGTTTTCTTCCTCATGTTTCTCTTTATCTCTTGGGTCCATGGATTTTTCTATAGATTCCATGCCGTGAAGTTTCCAACTTTCTTCCTTTCATCATAGGATCATGGATGTGGATGGAAAACCAATGATACTTTAAGGCTTCTTTTCGAAGAAGAATTCTTCTAAAGTCAAATTGAACATGTGTTGCTTTTCATGGTTGCTACCATTGATGGGAACATGGATAGATACTTCATAATATTCAATGGATCATATTATATAGGATTAACTCCCTCTTAATCCTTTCTTCATTCATTCATGAATGCTCTTCTTTTGAATTATATAATCAGATCCCTTCATCTAAGAGAGTCCATGCTTTTGAATGCATCCATATTGCCTTCTGCAAAGTTTCACAAGTCTTTTCCTTTTTATTGTTGTCTTCTTTCGGTTTTTACTTCTTCTAGGTTTCTTCAAGTTTGATTCTGATTTCGGCAGTTGTAATAGCTTCCACAGGAATTGTTACCAAGGATTGTCAATGTACTTCATCTTTCCATGTGTATTGCTTGTCTTAGATTCATCGTGATATCAATCCTTATCTTGTTATTCTTCCATTGGTATTGTTTCTCTTTGAACATCTTTATCTTCTAAGAAATAGATATGCAAGATATGTACAGAAACTATGTAAACATGGTATGTACATGAACTATGAAGAATATTGTTACCTTGTCTGAGAAGAAGAAGTTTGTTTTATCCTTATTGGTATTCTTTGAGGGTTTCCTTTCTTCGGAAACCGATGCTTCATGTGCTTTCTTACTTTTCTTTATCTCGAGACAATGATTCTTGTAGTGACCATATTTTCAACAGTTGAAGCATTGTATTTTTGTCATATCTTTTTCTTGATTTGGATTCTTCCTTGAGCCAAACTTCCTTTTATTCCTGAAATTCTTGAACCTTGTTGTGAAGGCTTGATCATTGTATTTATTTTGGGGTTTCTCTTTTGCACTAATCCTTGATTCTTCTTGTGCACAACAAGTCCAAAGTTCTTCAAATGTAGGATACTCCTTCCTTGTGTTCATGCTTGCCGAAAATGCATCCCATGTCTTGGGAATACCATTGAGTACTATATTTACCAGTTCCTTCTCTAAAATGATCTCTTCAATATCTTGTAGTTGATCTCTTAACTGAGATATCCTCACAAAGTATGATGTTATGTTGTCATCATCATTCATTTTCATGTCACAGAGCTCATTCTTCAGACTCATTACTTGTCCAATGTTTCTGACTGAGAAGAGGTTTGTTAGGGCATCATACATCTTCTTAGATGAGTGAACATGGGAGATGTAGGGCATCAAGTGGTATTTTATAGAATCCACTATGATACTCATGGCATTGATGTCATTATATTTGAACTTCTCCATAACTGCAATGTTATGAGGTTCTTTCTCTTTTCCTTCTTCGGACTGTGGTTCCATCATCTTTCTTTTCACGATGTCCAACACCTTATTCTTGGAAAGGATGAGGTCAATCCTTGTCTTCCATGCTTTGATGTTAGAAGCCCCTTCTAACTTGTTTTTTGACTTCATAGAGTAAGTCATAATTTCTTTGACTTGGTCAACCTTTGACTTTGACCAAAAAATCAAACTTGATGTCTTGGCTTGCTGAGAGTACCAGTATATGTGTTAGGCTACGATGCACTAAGATATCAAGAAATTAGGTCAATATCTTCACTTAAGGTGCCTCAACGAGAGGGTTAGGGTTTCCTTGCTGCAACAAAAAATGACTTCAACTGCAACTGCAACTGAGCAAATCCTCCCAATATATATTCCAACAATTAGACTATCCGAAGATAGTGTGGGCCCATAACTTTTTATAAAGCAATGGATGTGCTCGTTTAACCATATACAATATAGAAATATTGTCACCCAACCATAGGTCGAAGCCACCCCCGAGAACCTTAACCTTGACAGAGAATAATTCTAGAAGAAAACCAATCGCCAACTAAGGCTAATGCATAAATATAACCAATACTGATTAGAAATTCCAACCATAACCAACAGAAAGTCTGAGCCTAAACCAGGAAACCAGATTGCAGTAGCTGCTCCCAGACTTGCGCACTAGCCCAGTTCCTGCAGTGCGCACTTATTCCCAACTGCAATTCTGGGAAGTGTGTACAAAATGAGGTATGACTACCTATATTTATATTGTTTCCTGAGCTGTCTAGGCCGACTTCTCATTCTAGAGACTAAATACTTAATATTAATTATTTCCTTGAGCCGACTTGTCTTATAGGGTTATGTTCAACACTTTAGGGTTACTTCATGCTTCTGGAAATATTCTATTCTTGTCAGGGTTACACGTGTAGGTAAATAACTCCCACAACTACCATAATATCAACATATCAGGCCTACTAGGAACTAATCTTCAATTTTTGTTCATACCCATGTATTACAATCTCCAAATACTCTTCCTTATACAACAAATAAATATTCCAAAATGGGAGTTCCATCAACCTTACCCTTTTTCATGCCTTGGAAATTTTAGTTCTCTTTCACACAAAAATGCATATAAAGAGTTCATTTTTTACCCAAATGAGGAGTATTGAATTACATGATGTTCTTATTAATCATAATGACCCTTCAACATTTCCACTTTTTCCATTCCGTCCTTAAAAATTATTGTTGTAGAAAAATATGGCCAATTTTTCCTTTTTTCGATGTGTGGAAATCAACCTTTGGTACATTAGCAAAATAAAAGCGATTTTCTAAAATGTGATGATGGAGGAAAATTAAACAAGATAAATTGAAGTTGTGTTCCTAATAATACCTAGGTGTTATATTTTCTTGATTATCTTCATGATGGGAAATTTAGGTTTTCCAAAATGACACTTCCATCGATTTCAAACTTTTTCTAGACTTGGACAATTATGCACCCAATTTCACCAAAATGCAAACAGGTCCCTTGTTAAGACCCCTAAGGCTCTATGTTAATTCCATAACGCTTATCTAGGTTGGCTTAGTGGTAGGTTACATCATGCTTACTTTATCTCTTATTTATAATAAAGGAGAATCATTTGTATAATAATCTCATCTTGTATTATGAATTGGATAGTGTAAAAGGATGTTTCCCCCTTGAAGTGGACTATATTCATTAAATTTTTATCATTTTCAAGGTGTTTGGTTCATAACATTTCATATCAAGAGCATCGATCCTAGGGGTTTGATTCTTCAAGTAAATCATCTTATAATTTTCTGTATATATTTTTTTTCTGGGATGCTTCAAACATATGGATTTGTAGGTTACTCGGGAGACATATCGCGACACATATGGTAAAAATTTCATATTCTAGTTCATTATACTTTCAGATTTATAGCTTATGGAAGATAGGGTTTGTGACTCATCCTAAGATCAATTTTAAACGAGTCATCTTGGAATTTTTTCTATAAATATTTTATATGGGAAGTTTTAGACAATAAAATTGTGTGGAAACTAAGGAGAAATGCCATAATATATGTGGTCACAATTTTAGGTTATGGTACCCCTCTGAATAATACTACATTAGAAAATACATGTAGATGGAATATCATTTCCATGTATGTTTGGGTATATAGGAATTACCCTAGGTATACTTGAAACCATCCTTAGATAAGCTATTCAACCACAATTTTTCTATAGTACAATGAGTACAACAATTGAGGAGACTACTCTCTAGTACATGGGTAATCGGTTAGTATGGCTAAGGGCACGGTTGAGCCTCCTTAGTTAGAGCCCTCAGATATTGGGTTGATTACTATTGTTGGACATCGTACATATATCAGAGAGATATAATACCTGACATTCCCTTGTATTTATGACCATATAACATTTTCCAGTGAGCCCACTCCTAAAGAATAACCATAATTTGTGATAAAGAGGAAAAAGCAGAGTATTGTTTCACATGGATCCAAAGGGTGCTCAAAATTTTTATTCACCAACTAAACTGCCAGAGAGCTCAATCATTACTAAGGAATAAAAGGAAGATATTTTTCACCAAATGGGATAGTTGGTAAAAAGGAATGAAAATAGTGTACAGATGGAAAATAAGATGAATGAAAATAGTGCACATATGGAAAATAATATGTATGAAAATAGGTATTAAATGGAAAGGAATATGGATGAAATGGAAAATAAGATGGATAAAAAGATGAAAGAAATAAAAAAATTCCATGTCAACTATCAAACAAACCCTAGATGAGAGGCCTTCTAAAAGTGACACTCTAACCGAAGAGACAGGTGAACCAAATAGAGCAATATTTTGAACTGCATAATATTATGGATGATAAGCAAAGGATTCACATAGAAATTTGATATAAAACCATATCAATGGTATCAATGGGTATTTAAAATGAATCCACATTCTTATCATTATGCTTGGGGTTTATTTACAAGAGACTTAGAAGCACAATATGGGAAATTTTGGGAACAAGACTACTTCAATCAATTGAAAATAATAAAAAAATTAGGTGATATTGAAGATTATGATTCAAAATTTTAGGCATTGGCCACAACGGTGGATAACAAAAGTGACGAATTTTTTTTGGATGCTTACGTAGGTGAATTAAAAAAAGACATTAAACATAAGATTTTCCTGAAACATCGTGAAAATATTATGGAAGTTATGCAATTTGCTCATCATATTCAAGCCAAGAATAAGGCTACACACAATTCTACCATCAGAGAATACGCAAGAATCAGATATCATTTTGGAGTTGATCATAAGACAAGTGTACCTCAAACTACTTGAATATCACAAAAGGAAATGGAGGAAAGAAGAGAAAATACTATGCTTTGCTTGTTTTAAAAAAATGGTCAAAAGGTCATAAATGTCAAGAAATCAAATGTCCACCTTGGAAAATAATGATGAATAAGAAGTGAAGGCATCTACACAAACAAATGAGGAAGTTGGTGTCAACTTAAAAGAGTGGAAAATAGAGGAAGAAATTGAGAAAAACATTAATTCAAACAGATGCAAAATATTTGTTCATGCATTGGTAGGTTTGTCATCACCTCAAACCTTGAAGATCATAGGTTACATTAAGAAGAAGAAGGTTATAGTTCTCATTGAATTGGGTAGTATCCATAACTTCATTAATAAAATATTAGCAAAGATCCTCAATTGTTTTTTCTATCAAAGGATAAATTTTCAAGTAGTGGTTGCTAATGGAGGGAATACTGATTGTGTGGGAAAATGCCACAACATTAATGTAAGTATGGGAGAATATAATTTGTAAATCCCAATGTATGACATTCCCATTGGAGGTGTATTTGTTGTTCTAGGGATTCAATGGTTGAGAAAATTAGGTACAATTTCTACAAACTATAACAAATTATGTTAATCCCTATACAAAGCCATATCTTATGTGTAAAACCCCTTATTAATCCACATATATTAAATTATTAAATTTTTAGTGTTATATTTATATGTAGGCTAGAATCTTTCATTGCACCATTTCTTTATAATTGTACCATGTCTCCTATATATATACCAAGGAGACTGAGTCTTAAGATCATAAAATCTCATCATGTACATTGAATATATTTTAAAAGGAGGTTTTCCCCTCGAAGTGGATTGTTATTCATTTATTTTATATCATTCTGAAGATGTTGGTTCATAACATTTGGTATCATATCATTGATCCTAGGGTTTTGTTACTTCAAGCAAGTCATCTTGGAATTTTTTCTATAACTTTTTTCTTGGGATGCTTCAAAAAGAAAATATTGGAGGTTACTTAGGAGACGTATATAAGTATGTCTGGTAAAATTTTCAAATTCTAGATCGATATACTTTTGGAGAAATATCCTATGGAATATAGGGTTTTTGACTCATCCTGGAATCAATTTTAAAGGAGTTATCTTGGGATTTTCACTAGAATGTTTTTTCTAAGAAGTTTCAGATAATCAAATTTTGTGAAGAATGAGAAAACATAGTGAAGTACTTCCAATACAAATTTCAGGTTTTGGGTCATTATAGTTTCATCCATTTATTTTGTGGAAGTTGGGCTTTGTGACTAGTCCTAAAATTAGTCTCAAATGATTCATCTATTTATTTAAGCTATAAACAAATTTCAGTGAATTTTCAAAATCTAAAATTTTCAAAATCTTGAGGTGACATAGCAAATTACATGTGGTAAAATTTTCAAAAATTGAATCATTATAATTTGTGAGATATATCTTGTGAAATTTGGGGATTTTGACTAATCATGAAATTAGTTTTAAACAAGTCATTTTGATATTTGTGTTGTAATTGTTTTTCAGTGAAGGTCCGAACTCTGAAATTGTTAGGAGTTTAAAAGAACATATCATAATACTTTCTGCCAAAATTTCATACTCAAAGGGTTCAAAGTTTAGATATATATCAGGTAAAAATTCATCCATCCATGCACACTCCAAATTAAGGGTTTGAAAGGTATGTAACTTACAATTGGAATAACTTTTGATTGGAAGATCTATTTTTTATTATTCAAAATTTGTGATAAAGAGGAAAAAGAGGAGAATTATTATTTTCTCAAATGGAAAAGGGTTCTACAAGAAATAATACGGTTACTCCTCATAAAAAATCAAACATGTCATCCGAATAAAGTGAAGACTTAGAAAATAGGCTAACCCAATTAAAGAACCAAGTTGATGAAATGAGTGATAGTATGTTGAAACCCGTGGATTTATCACATTCTTGGGAATACCTTAAAAAGGAAATGGAAAATAATATGGATGAAAATCGGGAGAATATGTAAAAGAATATGTTAGAATTACAAAATTCCATGTCTTCCATGATCTTACATGCTCTAGATGAGAGACTCCCCATAGGAGATACCGAAATGCAAGGAAATATCAAATATCAAAATAGCATAAAAATCTCAAAATAAGTACTCCACACCTTGACAAAGAGAGAAATTCATATAATAAGCCTCTTCGAGGGGGTAACCTCCTTATAAATCACATTAATTCACAAATACAAGATGATTCCAAATGAAAAGGTATCCTTGGTATATATAGGAGACTATGAGGTACAATTACAACTAATGGACCGAAGCCGACATAAATAAAATAACAATACTAATGTATTATGCCCCAATTAAGGGGTAATGTGCCATGATTTATGGCATAGCATTCCCCTCCCCTTCAGACAAGTGTTGTCCTCAATGCTTGAGTATTTTTGGATTCTTCTGTATAAAAGACTCATCTTCCCATGTGGAATATTCAGCAAGTAGTTTCTTCTACTTAATGAGATACTTTGAAATTGATCCATTCCTCAGTTGGATAATTCTTGTGTCAGTGATAGCTTCAGGCTCCAATATGATTTTTCTTTACTCGTCAAGTTTTGGAAATATATTTTGAACTAGGATCTTGTCACCTATAACCTTCTTTAAGCATGAAACATGGAAAATTGGGTGTACTCGCAAAGATACAATAAACTCTAGTTTGTATGCCATAGTACCAATATTTTGCAACACCTTATAAGAGTCATAGTACTTTGGTGATAATTTATTATCCTTTTGATTTTTCTTGAGGGATATCTGTTTGTATGGTTGCAGTATTAGAAATACCAAATCCCCTACTTAAAAACTTATTTCACTATGATGTTGATATGCTAGTTGTTTCATGTGATTTTGTGCCTTTAAGACTTGGAGAACTTGGTGTTGATGCTCGATGTGATTTTCCACTGCTTGAACCTTATATTTTTCTTTTAGATAAGAAATGATGGACGGTGGATGATATCCATAAAGTGACATAAATGGTGTCATTTTTGTTGCAGTATGAAAGGAATTGTTATACCACCATTCTGCCAAGGGTAACCACTTGAACCATTGTGTTTGTTTATCAGAGACAAAGCAAATAAGATAGCCTTCTAGACATTTTTTCACTATCTCAGTTTTTCCATCAGATTGAGGATGATAAGATGAGCTATGATCCAATTGAGTACCCAAGCAAAAAGTAATTATGTACAAAAATTTCGAATGTAAATGGGATCTTTTTCACTTACAATAATCTTTGGGATTCCATGTATCTTTTTAACTGTCTCCGTGAATGTGGTAGAAACTGTATTATATTTGAAAGGATGAGAGAGTGAAAAAAAGTGTGCGTACTTGGTAAGTCTATTAACAATCACCATGGTGACACTCTTTCCTTAATACTTATGTAACCCTATGATGAAATCCATGGAAACCTCCTCCCAACACTGACTTGGAATGAATAATGGTTGTAAAAGACCTAGGGTCTTAATTGTTTCCACTTTATTTTGTTGGAAAACTGAACATTCTTCCACAAACCTTTGAACATCAATTTTAAGTCCATCCACCAAAAATTCCCTCTTGACCTTGTGATATTTAAAAAAAAATCTTGAGTTCCCTCCTTCCGGACAGGTGTGCAATTCCAAAAGTACCTTTTGTTTGAGTTGGGAGTTCTTACATAAATATAAGTTATATTTGTACCATAGTGAATCATTTTTCCATGTAAATGTATCAGATGCATTGGAATCATGTTGCAACCTTTGAATGAGAGTCCACACTTATTTGTCATTCTTCCATTCATCCCTTTCTTTTGTTATCTAATCAGGTTGGATGATAGAGATAGCATAGAGAAAATACTCAACATCTTCATCCTTTCTTGAGAGTGCATCTGCCACAACATTTTTCTTCCCTTTTTTGTAGATGATTTCAAAGTCATAACCCAACATCTTGGTCACTCATTTCCATTACTCTTCTGAAGATAGTCTTTGTTCCAAGAAGTATTTAAGACTCATGATTTTTTTTACCTTGAAGTGCCTACCTATTAGGTAAGGGCGTCATTGCTTCAATTCATGTAGTATTGCCATCATGTCCTTCTCATAAATGGGTTTGTGTCAGTCCCTTCCCTTGAGTGGTTGACTTTCAAAAGGAATGGGTCTTCCTTCTTGCATTAGAACAACACCAATTCCATTTCATGAGGCATCACATTCTACAATAAAGTATTTTGTGAAGCCTGGTGTGGTCAATAAAAAAACTTTTCACATTGCCTCTTTAAGTTGTTCAAAAGATTGAGTTTCCTTTGTAGTCCATGAAAATGCATCCTTCTTAGTTAATGCAGTTAAAGGTGTTGCTATTATTCCATAGTTTGGAACAAACTTGTGGTAGTAACCTGTCAAACCCAAAAATCCTCTAAGATTCTTCAATGTTTTCGGAATCACCTAGTCCATCATGGATTTAATATTGTTAGGGTCTACCTTGACACCTTAATGAGATACAATATGACCCAAATACTCTACCTCCTTCACCCCAAAGAAACATTTGCAAGGTTTGGCATATAATTGTTGCTCCTTTAGTAGTTGTAACACCATATCAACATGTTGAACATGATCTTCCCAAGACTTTCTATAGATTAGCATAAGATCAAAAAATAATAACATGATTTTTTTAAGGGCTTGAAAATGGAATTCATCAACCCTTGGAATGTGGAAGGTACATTTGTAAGGCCAAAAGGCATGACTGAAAATTCATAATGGCCTTTATGAGTTTTGAATGTTATTTTCGGGATATCTTCTTCCTTCATTCTAATCTAATGATACCCTGAACAATATCCAACTTTGTGAAGTATATTTCTCCTTGTAGTTAATCTAACAATTCATCAATGAAAGGAATTTGAAACTTATCTTTAATGGTGGTATTGTTGAGCTCTCCATAATCTGGACACATATGCCATGATCCCTCTTGCTTGAGTACCATTACCAATGGTACAGAGTAAGAACTTTGGCTAGGTATAATAATTCCAACCTCACACATTTCTTCAACCATATGCTCAATTTCACTCTTTTGGGCATAAGGGTATCTATAAGGCCTGATGTTAGGAGGAACACTCCTAGGAATTAAGTGAATGCCATGATCATGATTGCAAGTGGGTGGAAGACCTCTGGGAATATCTTCAAATAATTTTGAATTATTATCAATGATCCCTTGGATATCTAGTGGAATAGTTGGCTTAGATGTTTGAACATATAGTGAGCATAGTTGTACAATTACACCATTATGCCTCTTTTTCAGTAATTTTGTCATGCCATTAGAGCTTACCAACTTACTAGGTTTCATTGTGATACCCCTTAACTCAAATTCCTTTCCTTTTAATGAAAATCTCTTGAAAAGTTCTTGAAAATTAAAAGCCCTTGTTCCCAACGATTGTAACCATTGGACCCCTAGTACGCCATCAACACCACCCATGGGTATAATAACAATCATTGGACTATTCATTACATATTACCCCATAGTAATATTTACCTTATGGCATTTTCCTGAGCAATTGATAGTTCCTCCATTTGCAACCATTACTTGAAACTTTGGCATTGAATATATTTAAAGCAATTGAGATCTTTGGCTAACTTACATTGAATGAAATTATGAGAATTAACATTATCACTTTTTTCTTTTTGATATATCCTTCAATCTTGAGGGTTTGAGGACTGCTAATTCCATCCAATGCATGACATGATATGGTGGGATTCATTTATTCAGAAGAAATCTCTTCTACATATTCATCTTGAGATGGTTCTTGTTTTTTCTCTTTTTCTTATTCCTCTTCACAATATATGTAGAATAGTTTATTCTCACCACACTTATGTCCCATAATGTACTTGTTGTCACAATTAAATCATAAAACTTCTTCTTTTACTTCCTCTAATTGTTGAGGTGTCAACCTTGTAGGTTGAGGTGGTTTAGAAGAAGGAAAATTGTTATCTTGATAGATGTTAGGGGTGGTCATTCTATTATCCATAACCATATTTTTAATTTCAACATTTCTCACAACTCTAAATGCATTCTCCAATGATTTGGGTTCCCAAAGGTGAACCTCATATTAAGTGTTATCCTTTAAAGTTCCTATGAAGACATCAATCAAGTGCTCATCTAGAATATTCATTACCTTTATATTCAATCTTTGAAAGTTCTCAATTTTCTCCACAATTGAACCCTTTTAATTGAGATTAATCAATTGGATGAAGAAGGTATTGCTCCTTGTATCCTCATATTGTGCTATCATTTCTTTCGTGAAAACTGTCGAAGTGACAAGTGATTTGTAGGAACAAATCCATAGATACCACACAAACTGATTAGGTTCTAAATATAAGGATGAAATTTGTAGCTTTTGTGTGTGTGGCACATCATGTAGATCAAAGAACTATTCCATCTGGAGTATCCATGTGATTGGATGCTTTCCATCAAAATTACTCATATCAATCTTAGGAAAGTGGTTAGTCTTCAACCCAAAGTTGGATTTTCTCCAGTATTGATTCATCTTCCTTGTGTACTCATCATGACTTTCATGAGATACATTGTCACCTTCAGGTAGCCTCTCTATTAGAAAAATTTTCAGCCCTTCCATGATCTCCCCTTTTAATCCATCCATCTTAGTATCCATCATCACTTCCAACTTAGCTTCAGTTGACTCCATTATCCTTTGTAGTTCATCTCTTGTTACTATATTCTTTTGTAAATCATCTATGTCCTTGTTAATTTATTCAACTTTTTCAAGAGTCCAAGTAGGATTGTCTGAGGGATTATTTGGTGTATAAGTTCCATTTTTTGGTGGCATGTTGGTCGAGTATCAATGCAAGGTAGGAATTCTTAATTTTCTTAGGCAGAGGTCCTCATAGATAAGGGAGTGGTAGGTGTTATATCTCTCTAATATATGTGTGGGGTTCAACAATAGTACTCAACCCAATATCTTAGGGAACTAACTAAGAAGTATTTATCATTCCCTTATCCATACTATTTGACTACCTAGGTACTAGAGAGTGATCTCCTCGAGTGTTGTTCTTGGTGTACTATAGCAAAAAAAAAAAAAAAAAGTTTACTCGGTTGGTCTTAGGATTCTAAGGGGTCTCTCGATATACGCCAGGTATGTGGGAGCTCAAATCCATATTAGTATTTTCTAATGTGCAACCGTTTGAAAGGGGCTTTCTTATATACTCTAGGTATGTGGAAGAACCACATAGTCCCTGAGTTCTAACACTAACAACTAATGATAGCTCATATGTTTAGAGACACTGGAATGCGTATGTACCTAAAAATCCCTAAGATTATCCAAAATTTATTTGATACTCCTTTTATCCCACTTTATTCCTCTTTTTTAATCAACCCAATTGGATCTTCTAGTCAAAAGATATGAAAATTTCCAAAAACAAAAATGCACCTTTTAAAACCCTGATTTGGAGATTGTTCTGCTAGCTGAACTTTCTTCTATTGTAGCTATGAAATTTCAACCCTTATGAGTCTAAAAATTTGGCATGAGGTATATTTATGTGTCTTATTTCCAACCCCACGGGTTATACTAGTATTGTATTCTCCAAGAGAATTTTATGATAAATTTCACAAGATGTGATGATTGTTTCCCTTTCAGGAGAGAAAACTTGTACATCTTGTTGCATGTCATTGTCTTCTCTTCAGAAATTTAAATATGCACCAGTAAAAATTTGATTCATAAAATAACGAATGGAACACATCTCACTCAATTTGGAGGTATGTAGCTTCAAATATAACAGTTTTCCCAACAACACATGTTTTAGACCGAAATCTGGACTAACCAAAAACCCTAATTTCCTCTGAGAATAAATTTTAGAGTACATAGAATAAAGGGATAAAATTTGTACAAAACATACTTCACTATTCATCCTTCGTCCTGTAAATATTTTAGAGACTAAAATGAAGCTGGACAAAATTGGGAGTGAAAATACCAAGAAGAACTGTTTCAAAGTAGTTTTAGGACTAGTCCAAAAACCCTAAATTGAACATAATGTATATCCAAAAATAAAATGAACCAATATCTAAAATTTGTACCCAATTTATCTCTATATGTATCCTCTACACTATATAAATTCCATACTTGAAACCTTACAGAAAAAAATTTGTAGCGAAAATTACAAGAAGACTTGTTTTGAAGAAACGAGTCCCGAGAATTGTCTAGCTCTGATACCAAATGTTAAGAAACAAATATCAAAATAGCATAAAAACCTCAGAATAAGTACTCCACACCTTTAAAAATAAATAAATTCAGATAATAATCCTCTTCTAGGGGGCAATCTCCTTATACATCACTTGAATTCACAAATACAAGATGATTCCAAATGAAAAGGTCTCCTTGGTATATATAAGAGACTAGGAGTTACAATTACAACTAATGGACCCACAATGACATAAAAAAATAACAATACTAATGTAATATTCCCCAATTAAGGGGTAATGTGCCACAATCTAGGGTTTAACAGTTTGAAAGGTACGTAACTTACAATTGGTATAACTTTGATTGGAAGATCTATTTTTTATTATTCAAAATTTGTGATAAAGAGGAAAAAGAGGAGAATTATTATTTTCTCACATGGAAAATGGTTCTACAAGAAATAATACTGGTACTCCTCACAAAAACTCAAACATGTCATCCGAAGAAAGTGAATACTTAGAAAATAGGCTAACCCAATTAAAGAACCAAGTTGATGAAATGAGTGATTGTATGTTGAAACAAGTGGATTTATCCATTCTCTATAATACCTTAAAAAGGAAATGGAAAATAATATGGATGAAAATCGGGAGAAGATGTAAAAGAAGATGTTAGAATTGCAAAATTCCATGTATTCCATTATCTTACATGATCTAGATGAGAGACTCCCTATAGGAGATACCAAAACACAAGGAAATAATGAAAATGTAGAGGAAATAAAGATTGAGTCCTAGAATCATGATTATTCATCACTTCAAGATCCATATCATCAAGGCTTCAAGTCAGCACTAAGGAACCACCTCATTCCAAAGATCAAAATGAGGAATTTTGATGGTAAATATCCTATAACATGGATATTTCATATGGATAAATTCTTTGATCTACACCAAGTGCAAGCTTACAAAAGGTACCTATTGCATCCTTGTATTTAGAAAATGACCAATTTGTTTGGTATCAATGGATTTGTGAAAGAAAAACTAATTATATTATCTCTTGGTCCATTTTTACAGATGAATTGATATCAGATTATGGGGATATTAAGAGAAATACATTATTTAGTCAATTGATAAATATTCGGCAAAAAGGTTCAATTCAAAATATCAATCCCAATGTAAAGAACATTCCCGAGGATAATTTGTTAGATCTCTTTATAGGCACTCTAAAGGAGAAAATTGACAACATGAGGTGTGGCTCTTCACACCTAAATCCATAGAGAAACATTTATGTATGGAAAGGAAAGTGGAAAACAAAAATATGGACACTAGAAGGGTGGCCTCTAACATCTATAGAGAGAACCATGTTCCCTCTCCTAACCTCAATAAACCTACGAGGTTGACACCTCAACAAATGCATGAAAGAAGAGAAAAGGGAATATGTTTCAATTGTGACAACATGTATAGTAAGGGTCATAAATGCGATGAGAATAAATTATTCTATTGTGAAGAGGAATAAGATCAAGAACTGGAACCATCACAAGATCTAGATCTAGACAATACTACTCAAACAATATATTGTTATGTGTTGGTTAGCATGAGTACTCTAAAAACCCTTAATATACAAGGATACATCAAAAATGAAAAGGTATCAGTGTTTATTGTTTCTAGTATTACCCATAACTTCATCAATTACAAATTAGAAAAGGACCTCAATTTATTTGTATATCCAGCACCAGAGTTTCAAGTAATAATTGATAATGGAGATACCACAAATTGTTTTGGGAAGTGCCATAGTATTAAGCTTAATATGGGGGATTAGTTTTTGGATAGTCCCATGATTTTCATCCAAATGGGTGGTATTGATGTTGTATTAGGGATCCAATGGTTATAATCATTGGAAATAGTGGCCCTTAATTTTCAAGATCTCATGATAGTTTCCTCAAAAGACAAGGAAATTGATCTTAGAGATATCCAAGGGAAAACCTCTAAGGAGATGAACTCTAATATCATGACAAAATTACTCAAAAAGGGATGTTGTGGTGTAATTGCAAAATTGTCCTCACTAGATGTTCAAACATATATGTCCTCTACTCCATTGGATCTCCAAATAGTTATCAACAATCATTCCAAGGTATTTGGAAAATTTCCTAAGGGTATTCCACCTGCTCCATATCATGACCATGTTATCCATTTGAAACCAAGAAGTGTACCACCCAACATTAGGTCTTATAAATATCCATATGCACAGAATATTGATATTGAGTTTATGATCCAAGAAATGTTAAAGGTCAGAATCATTCAACCTAACCAAATTTATTTCACTTCACTAGTGGTGATGGTTACGAAAAAGGATGGTTTTTGGTGTATGTATTCATATTATAGACAAATCAACAAAATAACCATCAAATATAAGTTTCATATTCCTATCATTGATGAATTACTATATGAAATGCATGGAGAAATTTTTTGTTACTAAGTTGGATCTTCATCCGGGATATCATCAAATTAGAATGAGGTAGGAAAATGTTCCCAAAATATACTTTAGAACACATGAAGGTCATTATGATATTTTGGTTATGCCATTTGGACTTACTAATTCACCTTAAACACTTAAAATCTTGATGAATTCTATTTTCAAGACCTTCCTTATAAAATTTGTGTCAGTATTTTTTGATGACATACTAATCTACAACAAATCCTGGAAAAACCATGTAAAACATGTTAACAGAGTATTACAACTATTGAAAGATAAACAAATTTATGCAAATACTTCTAAGTGTGCCTTTGGGGTTCAATAAGTGGAATATTTGGGTCATATTGTATCTCATGAAGGTGTAAAAGTGGACCCTAACAAAATTAACTCTATAAGGGAATGGCCAATTCCCAAAACCTTGTAGAAACTTAGAGGATTGCTAGGATTGACATGCTATCACTGCAAGTTTGTCAATAATTTTGGTCAAACAACATCTCCTCTAACAACATTATTAAATAAGGAAGTATTTTGTTGGACTCAAGCAACAACCAAAACTTTTGAAAAACTTAAGGAGGCTATGTGTACAACTCCTATCCTATCCACACCTGACTTCATAAAAACATTTATTTTGGACTATGATCCATCATGCTATGGAATTGTTGTAATTTTAATGCAAGAAGTAAGGCCCCATGTCTTTGAAAATAACCAACTTAAAGGAAAAAAATTACTCAAACCCATTTATGAAAAGTATACTTAAGTCATACTACATGTAATTAATAAATGGTGCCCTTACCTAACAGGAAGACACTTCAAGGTAAAAGCAACTCATGATAGTTTGAACTACTTTTTGGAGAGATGGTTATATTCATAAGAGAAAAAAAAATGGGTTACAAATATGTTAGGTTATGACTTTGAAATTATCTACAAAAAAGGAAAACACAATATTGTTGCAGATTCCCTTTCAAGGAAAGAAGAAGAAACAGAAGGTTCACTATGTTCTATTTCTTTTCCACAGTATGATTGTGTGGAAGAAGGAAGGATAGAATGCAAGCAATATCAAGAGGTATGCAATATCATTCAAAAACTATAGTAAAACCCCGATTCATTAGATAATTTTGTATGGAATAATGATTTTCTATAGTACCATGATTGCCTATGTTTATGTAATAATTCCCAACTCAAACATAAGGTCCTTCTATAATTGCACACTTCTCCTATTGGAGGACAGTCGGGATTCTCGAAAACTTACCACAGGATCAAGATGGATTTTTTTTGGGAAGGTCTTAATACTGATGTTAAAAAGTTTCTATTTGGATGTGTGATATGACAATATAATAAGGGAGAGACAATCAATGCGTCAGGTCTCCTACAACAATTAGCTATACCAAGTCAACATTAAGAATAAGTTTCAATGGATTTTATTACAAGTTTACCCAAATCTGAAGGAAATGCTATCATCATGGTAGTAGTGGATCGACTGACAAAGTATTCCCATTTTTTCTCTCTTTCTCATTCTTTTAAAGCAATTATAGTAGTCACAACATTCATAGAAACAATTCAAAATATACATGGAGTCCTCAATATTATTGTAAGTGACAAAGATCCATTTTCACTAGAAATTTTTGGACTGGATTATTTTCTTGTTTGGGTACTCAATTGGTTCACAACTCATCTAACCATCCTCAATCTGATAGGGAAAGTGAGATTATGAATAAATGTCTAGAAGGATATATTTGTTTCTTTGCATCTGATAAACATACACAATGGTTCAAGTGGTTATCCTTGGAGGAATGTTGGTACAACACATCCTTCCATTCTTCATAAAAAATGTCCACATTTATGGCACTTCATGCATATCATCCTCCATCCATCATATCACCCTTGAAAGGGAATGAAAAGGTTCAAGCAGTGGAGGGCCACATAGGGCACCAAAAATAGTTTCTCAAACTATTGAAGGACAACTTTGTTATGGAACTGTTCAGCACTCAACACACCCTAAATAGTCTATGTCAATTTTTTTTTCTATTTTTACTTTTTGGGTACCCCTTGATGTCTTGCAATGTTTGATTCCCACTTCAATATGAAAATAGTTTCCTTGATTTATCAATTTTTGTGTTTCCCTATTGAGTCTTTTAAAGTCTGCTTGAGCATGTGAAAATCATCAAAAATTTATGAAGGACTAACATTTACTTAAGGAATCGACAGTCGAAACTCCTCTCCAACGCTCTTAAGAAGTTCGACATCGGGAAGAATTAGAGCTAATGAAAAATTCTCAAGAATACCAAAGTAGCCGATCCCTGATCCTCATCGGCGTCGGTAGACGAGATTCTATTACGCGACAGGCGTCAACAGAATAATATCACCAACGATCGATCCTCATCAGTACTGGGAAGAAACGAAAAGAATAAGCATCGCACTAGTAAAGGAATGAGAATCGCCGATTGTCGATTTCCGAAAATTTTTGTGGGGTTAGGAGTCTCGAAGGACGATAACCCATGAAGAAAAATACTCGTTAATATTACTTTCGAATTTCGATCCCCGATGCTCTCCTGGCATCGACAGTCGCATTATCTAGCTCAATTTAGCCTATTAAACATAAACAAAGTTTCGAGTATGACCCTTACCTAGAAACTGAGTTCTAGATTTTATTTAATGAGCCTTGAGTCAGTGACACCATGTTAGCATCAATCAGCATCAGAATTTTCTAAAGGAAAATATCAATGAACTTACAAAATAACTCAGAACAACGATAATTATAAAATCACATAATTTACGAGAAGCTTAGATAAAAACACGGTAGGTTTACACACAAAGAGGGAACATGATGCATTCAACTACTATGACTAGAATCCTTTAAGGAATTATTTTTTTGAAATTTCATATATTAAGGTTCCTGCCAAGATCAGGTTACATACAAATAAACACCACCAACACCTTGACCAACCGACCCGGTTACATTGAGACCATGAAAATCCTCACAAAAAATAGAGAAAACTATCAAAACATGCATCACTTCTGAGAATACAAAAAAAAAGAGCCCGCCCATCATGTATATCCTGCACATGGAGCTTCTCCTAGAATGCTCCTCGTGCCTTGCAGTGTTTTAATTTTCTCGTCCCCATCATCCTTTGTGCTTCATGCAGTTGAAAAACTGTATCTTGTGCTTCTCGAAGCTGTCTCTTGAGCCAATTTGTGCTTCCTTCGTGAGCTTCGGGTGCTGATACCTCCTGGTTCTTCGTCACCAATTGTCTCTGCAATTCTCTATTTTCTTGATAAAGTTCGGATATGGCGAGTTGTGCTTGCTCCAGATGTTGGTTGGGGTTTCCAATGTTAGAACCGGATGTCCATGTCTTTAGCATGCGGCTCCCACTTCCCAGACTAATAGTCCCGACATGCTCTAACCTGGTAGCACGCATTATGAACTCCTCAGAGACCAAGTGTTAACTCAACTCAGTCAGGATATATTCTCCTCCTCCTACCTCCTTAATTTTTCTGGGCCTTCCCCTCCTCTGTTGTGTCTACTTTTGAGAAGGCATAACATCCAACATGTGTTCTTCAGATGAAATTTTCTCCACTTCTACCTCTTCTTGAGGCACTGACATAGTTTTCGAACAAAGGTAGGTGCCTCCTGTTGAAGTCTCGGAAACACCCGATGCCAATAGGAAAGAGTCCCAGGCATGTTGGGGTTCATACCTAGCACTCAGGCTGCCTCACACACCCTGTCTCATGTTTTGAGGGGATCCCATGGAGCGACAACATGCACGTGCTTAGATGTCTGTGACTGGATGAAGGGCCACAACACAAGGTATGATAGAATTGGACTCGCAACACCAGGCCCTACTTGTATACAAACTTGGCCGATGCATAGAACCCGCACAGAACATCTAAGATTTATAACAGAGTGGGACAATGAGACAGAACGGTCCAAGGAATACTCATATATTACGATGGGTTGTTTTGAATAATTAATGTGTCATGTCTACCCGATGGATATGAGCCAAGAGGTGTGAAACACAACCGATAAGAGTTGCAGATATTTTATGTTACAATCATTTCCAATCTCTTTAATCTTCCCAGCCTCCACTATTGGCGAATGATGGTTGACACACTTGGTGATATAGCCTATGGGGTAACAAATTTCCTTGACTTGGGGCATTTAACGACTTCCTTTATTATGACATACGACCTTTTGGGAGCTGACGTACACTTTCGACACACGTTCAACTCTGGAATCCTTTCCAAACCCCAAGGGGCAATTAGCCTCTGGAATAGCTTCAACGCTCGTATCTGTCGTACCTGATCTGCCACGCTATGGCACATAGATGTAACTCATCCAAACTAAAGGGGAGCAGTGGCATGAACATAGATGCTACAAGGCATTCAAAAAATCTACTAGGATCATGTAAGTATTTAACAATCAGGACTAGAAAGCTCTACATGTACGCATCAGTTGCCTTTTCCGCTTACATTTTCCTATATTTTGCCTGATAAGTAATTTCTAAACGATGTCAATCTCGATTGCAGGAAAGTTTTCTATGACTATCCAACAAAGTTCGCTCTGCAACCATGCCAAGGAACCCGAAGGAAACATTGGGGTAAGATAAACGAAGCAATGAAGGATATCGGACTCCCCGATTTTGGCACCCTCGAAACTTTGTCAACTTATGCAACATAGTCGAGTCACATGCCAAGAAACGTTCACTATGGGCTGAAGAGATCATGAAGATGACCGACGCAGTACCAATGCAAGTGAAATGATTTATGGACCATCCAATTAGAGCTCTAACTATGCTACATCAGTTAAAATCCAGTCTCGCGAAATACCAGGCGCATGCGATGGAGAAGCATAGGTTCTCATGGGCTCGAACCTACAACAAATTATTTATCAGATGGTCCAAGTATGAGAAAAGTCATCCTTTCAGAGAACTGTCTTGAGTTAACCATTAAAGAAATTGTTAGAAGATGACGCCACGTGGCGTATTTTGATTTTCTTAAACTGTACTTAGCCGTTGCTTTCAGTTGAAATTTAGATTATAAATAAAGACCTCAACCGATTAATTAATGTTCGATGGTTGTTGCAAGAACTCTTTCTTTCTGGTTGTTAAGAATTATTTTGAAGCTTCTATGAATTGAGAATTCCTTCTGGACCAAAGACAAAGTTATTTTCATCGAATGCATGTATGATTGGACGCAGAGAAGAACTATTTCCTATCTCGTTTCATGAATATATGTAACAAGTAAGAGTTGTCCAATTTATTGTCAAGTTATCTGGTGCAATGATTTGCTGTTATTTTCTTTAATGATGAAGATAATGAATCATTGTGTGATTATGTGATGAATGATTATGGTAGATGAATTATTTTACTTGTCGCTATCTTATTTCATATGTGTTTTATTTATGATAATTAGTAATCTCAAACAGTAATTGGATGCTCACATGGTTAACGTATTAGTACTAGGCCCGTGGTATAGAATTGTCGTCTGCATGTTTGAGTAGTGAGTTATCCCAAGCTCAGCCTCTTCCCCAGTAGTTAGAACTTAATTTTGTTTTGTTTCCAAGTTGTTTTATACCGGATTACACCTTAAATCTGTCCCACCCAAGAGAAAACGAAAAAGAAATAGTCCAAATTGATGGAAGAGCCTTCACAATAAAATGTTAAATCCCATTGATTAATTGGACGGATCGCAAGATCTGGAGAACCATTCCATTACAAACACTTCAAAGTCTAATTGGGCCTCGGTGGCAGGTTTGGTTCCTACTGTTGAACTAGGGATATAAGACCCATCAAAAGAATTGGCACTAAAAGGAGGGTCTGAGAATGAATGGATGGATATGTATTCTACAAAGTATTTCAAATAGCCTATAGATTCAAAACATCCCACATGCCTGGCTAGTCATTCCCAAGACAACCCACACACACTAAGTACTCCTAGAATGAGTAACTCACCCAGCCCGAGGAAGAACCTTTTCACCCTGAAATAGCTTACACTCTTCCTCATGAGGAAGTAAATCAATTCAGAAGAATTAGAAGACCCTACGCCCGACAGATCAGTGCGTTGTCATTATCTCCCATACTCCCTTGAAGAAAACAACAAAGAAGACTAGTGGTTAGCACTCTCGACAAGGTTTTCATACACTTTGTAAAATACTTAATAGATATCACGATTACCAAAATAAAATAACCTCTTGATTTGATACCTGAAACGCCAGTCGACGATGTCTTTGAACCAGGCAATTTCTCGGAAGAAGAGGAGTTTAACTCAGAGTGTGAAGATATGGGAGGCAACAATGACCATGATGATGAAAGGGGGAACCTGCCTCTAAAAAATCAACCCTGGTTAGTGAGAGATTCTTTGGCCCTCTCAGGACCTGTTCATAACCTTCCCCATCATCCAGAGAAGTTGCTACCAAAGTTCAATCTCAAAACCTATGGATTGCCTGAAGATCATATCAAGAAATTTATACTAGCGATCAGGCTTATGAACATCCAACATGAAGATGTAGTATGCAGACTTTTACCCTATATGTTTGAAAATTTGGCTTCCACATGGTATTTCAACCTGCCAATAGGATCTATAACTAGCTGGATGAAGTTCCAGAAAGATTTTCTAAACAAATTTGCCGAAGAAACTACTACAGGAGCCCTGATGGCTGAGTTGTTCACCACCACCATGAGTTCGAAAGAAATGGTCAAATACTTCAACCAAAGATTCACGACTATCTTGAACAAGTTCCATCCTGAATCTAAGCCAACTCAGGAATTGCAAATCGAAGTTTACGCTAATGCTCTCCTAACCTCCATTTCCATGTTCGTAAAAAGGGCTACTAAGAAAACCGTAGATGAGAATTTCGAAGAATCCAAAATGACAGAATTCTATATGAAAGGGTGTAAAGAAGGCCAAGTTTCATTAGTTAAGAAAGAAGCTCAACCTCCCTCGAGGTGAGGACTCCTTTTTACTAGATCGTCTGGGAAACAACCAGAACATATTCCCGACAAAGGTAATGGAGACATAGAAGATCTACAACGCATGGTTAAGAAACTATCAAATGAGATCATAGACATGAAGATAAACGTAGGGGAAGGGAACCAAGGCCAGAGGCCCTACAAGCCTTTCTTTAAAAGGAACTTACCGTTTAAGGGGATTGAACCTCCCCCAACCAACTTAAATATCGATCTAGGGATTGTGGCATCTGATTATTTATGTATGTATCATCAGGAAAACCACTCTGAAAGAGACTACCCCCAATGGGTGCATGCCATGAATTTGATGTCCAATCAGTTTCTAGAAGAAGTCTCCCTAACCGAACAACCAAGCAGTTCAATTATGAATATTGTTGACCAGGAAGAGATTGATCCACCATAAGATACAACCATGCTGATATGGGATCCTGACCTGATCATTCCTTCCGATGACATGTTTGAGACTTATGAGAAACACACGGAAGTCTTAGTGATACAGACATGCAATAAGGTTCCGCCTAGCTTGAAAGATACCGCTTCCACCCAGACCTCGACGAGTAAGGCAACTCTTGATCACCTGAAAACACCTTCCACTCTCAGTAAAATACCTATAATCATCCATACCTGGGAATCGCCCAAACCGGATTACAACGTGGTCAAATATTTGAAGAAGTTAAAGACCAATATATTAGTTATGGACATATAGAGGATTCCTCAGCAGAAGGACTTTCTGTTACAAGATTTGAACTCAGTAGAAAACTCAATGACGGAGGATGGTCAGGAAATAAATCTATCTCCCACAGAACTGGTGGGCAAACCAACTGTGAATACCTTCTTAGAATATAGAAAGCAAAAACCTTTTGTCCCACTATTCCTATTAAAATTTGAAGCCTTCAATAGAAACCTTCACAATTGTTTGGTAGATTCAGGAGTGTCTTCCAACGTTATGCCCTTGTCTGTTTGAAAAAAATTAAATGAAGTTCCTCTCAAGAGTGATAAACATGGCATACAACTAGATAGAACCCAAGTCAAGGTCATGGGAGAACTCAAAGATGTAATGATCATAATATCGCCACACCCCATGTTTGTGAAAGCGATTGACATCATTGTAGGAGATATTCCAGAGGCCTATGGGTTATTACTGAGTCGATATTGGTCTGAAAATCTAAACGAGTACTTTAGTATAGACTAGGCACACCTTTGGTTACTACTAAAGGGATACAAGAACATGATCATAATAGATAGGGAGAGATATCTGAAACATACGGTCACTGACCTAGAAACCTCGAACGAACCCTCATCCACAGATTTCCACGTGTTGGGAAATTATTCCTGTGATTCCCAGTTCAGAAAATTTTCTCCTCTCTTGTCTGATGTCCCTCTTACTCAAAAATCTGAAATGATTTTTGAAGAGAATTTACCGATACCAACATAGGACACCCTCTTCTTTCAAGGCCCTGCGCTAGCGATTACAGAACAAAAGATAGGAGCGAAAGAAATTGATGAGGAAAAGGATAAAGGTGATTGGCATTCACAAATTTGGACTTTATATTTTGATGGATCTAAATCACAAGAAGAATCAGGAACAGGGTGTATCCTCATTGATCCTAAAGGTAAATGTCATTTCCTATCCTATAGGCTAGAATTTGAATGTACGAACAACACTGTTGAATATGAAGCTCTAGTTCAAGGATTAAAGAAAGCTATAGACTTGAATGTCAAAGAATTGAAGGTTTTCGAAGATTTTAAAATTATCGTTAGACAAGTAAGTAATACTATACATTGCAATTCTCCTCACCTAAATAACTATCAATAGGATGTGAATAGGTTAATAGAGCATTTTGAAGCCTTCAATATTACAGTGATCCCCAGAGAAAAGAATATTCTTTCCGACTCCTTGGACACAACTGCTTCCAAGATGTCGCCTCCCAAGGATTATGAAGCCTCTCGATTCACTGTGGAGCTTCTCTATAAACTATCGGTGCCTAATAACATTTCTAATTGGAAAGTCTTTGAAGGAGATGAACAAATCATAAACTTATTGACTAACCAAGACAATTTCAAAGATTTGGCTATTGACGATGAAGTATCCCAAGAGAAATCAACAGAGACCGATCCTTGGATAGGACAACCTATTCATAAATCGAAGTCTCACACAATCCCGAAATGGATAGCTAATCTAGAAAATATGTTTGATCTAAAAGTGCGATTTAAGGGACCTAAAAACGCAAAGACTAGTATCTCTTGTCCCCTGCATTAAACTATAAATCTTGGGACCCCAGAAAACCCAAAGAATGTGAATCTTGGAAATACTATATCTAAGGAGGAAAGGAAATTTTATCTCAAATTGTTTAGACAATACCAAGATGTCTTTTCATGGTCCTATCGAGATCTGAAAACGTATGATACCCACATAATTCAACACACTATCCCGTTAAAAACCAAAGTGAAACCTTCCAATAGAAGCTTTGAAAGTATCACCCAACCCTGAAACCTCTCATGTATCAGGAGTTAAAGAAACTTTTAGATGCCAATATCATTTTCTAGGTTAGGCATTCTACATGGGTAGAAAATCTTGTCCCGGTGAGGAAAAAGTCGGGAGAAATCCGCCTATGAGTAGGTATTAGGAACCTCAATAGAGATTCAACAAAGGACAATTACACAGTCCCACCGATGGAACAAATACAACAAATTGTGTCTAGCTCAGAGATTTTCTCTCTACTAGACGGTTTCTCAGTCTACAACCAAGTCCTAGTTTCGGAGGAAGATTGTTTAAAAACTACCTTCCGTACCAAGTGGGGAACCTTTTCTTATAAACACATGCATTTTGGGTTAATTAACATAGGAGTGACCTTCCAAAGGGCCATGGACATATATTTCCGGGGACTAATCAACAAGTTTGTGGTAGTGTATGTAGTAACAGTGTATTCAAAAAATAGAGAAGAGCACATCCAACACTTAACTCAGATTTTTGAAAGGTGTAGGAAATATGGTATATCTTTAACCTTAAGAAAACTATCTTCGGTGTCGAGGAAGGTAAGTTATTAGGTCACATTATATATCAAGCGGGCATTCACATAGACCCAGAAAGGATTAAATCCATAGCTCAACTCACGTTGCCCCACAACAAGAAAGCCATGCAGTCCTTTTTTAGGCAAATCAATTTTGTGAGGAAATTCACTCTGATTTCGAAGAAATTATCAAACCCTTACAAAATATGATTCGCAAATATGCCGAATTTAAATGGGACGATGGACAAAAAGATGCTTTCAGCAACATCAAAACTGTTATATCATGGGCCCCGGTATTACGAAGTTTCGATTTCAATAGAGATTTCTTCCTCTATACTTTTGCCTCCGACCAATCGTTAGCTGTAGTAATGACTCAGAAGGATGATGAAAACAATGAGGCCCTAGGAAAACCACTCTAAAAGAGACTTCCCCCAATGGGTGCATGCCATGAATTTGATGTCCAATTGGTTTCTAGACGAAGTCTCCCTGACTGAATAGCCAAGCAGTTCAGTTATGAATATTCTTGACTAGTAAGAGATTGATCCACCATAAGATACATCCATGCTGATATGGGATCCTGACCTAATAATGCCTTCCAACGACCTGCTTGATTCTTAAGAGCAACACGCGGAAGTCTTAGTGATACAGACATGTAGTAAGGGTCCACCTGGCTTGAAAGATAACGCTTCCACCCAGACCTCAAGGAGGAAGGAAACTCCTGATCACCTGAAAACACCTTCCACTATCGGTAAAAACCCTGTAAGAATCCATACCCGAGAATCGCCCAAACTGAATTACAACGTGGTCAAAATTTGAAGAAGTTAAAGAATAATATATCAGTTATGGACATATGCAGGATTCCTTAGTGGAAGGACTTTATGTTACAAGATTTGAACTCAGT
Source organism: Picea engelmannii (assembly GCA_009831015.1). Taxonomy (NCBI): domain Eukaryota; kingdom Viridiplantae; phylum Streptophyta; class Pinopsida; order Pinales; family Pinaceae; genus Picea; species Picea engelmannii. The sequence continues at coordinate 232,926 of ML782163.1, forward strand.
AGAAAACCCAATTATGGGCGATGGTCAGGAAAGAAATATATCTCCCATAGATCTGGTGGGAAAACCAACTGTGAACACCTTCTCAGAAGATATAAAGAAAAAACATTTTTTCCCACCGTTCCTCTTAAAATTTGAAGTCTTCAATAGAAACCTTCACAATTGTTTGGTAGATTTTGGATTGTCTTCCAACGTTATGCCCTTGTCTATTTGCAACAAATTAAATTAAGTTCCTCTCAAGGGTGATAAACATGTCATACAACTAGACAGAACCCAGGTCAAGGTCATGGGAGAACTCAAAGATGTAATGATCAGAATATTGACACACCCCAGGTTTGTGCAAGTGATTGACATCATTGTAGTAGATATTTCAGAGGCCTATGGGTTATTACTAAGTCAAGATTGGTCTGAAAAGCTAAACGAGTACTTCAGTACAGACTGGGCACCTTTGGTTACCACTGAAGGGATACAAGAACATGATCAGAATAGATAGGGAGAGATATCTGAAACATATGATCACTAACCTAGAAACCCCAAACAAACCCTCATCCACAGATTTCCCCGTGTTGGGCAATTATTCATGCGATTCCCAGTTCAGAAAAAATTATCCTCTCTTGTTCGATGTCCCTCTTACTCAAAACTCTGAAATTATTTTTCAAGAGAAGTCACCGATACCGACAGAGGATGCCCTCTTCTGTCAAGGCCCTACGCTAGTGATTACAGAACAGAAGATAGGAGAGGAAGAAATTGATGAGGAAAAGGAGAAAGGTGATTGGCATTTACAAATTTGGACTTTATATTTTGATGGATCTAAATCGTAAGAAGGATCAGGAGCAGGGTGTATCCTCATTGATCCTAAAGGTAAACGTCATTTCCTATCCTGTAGGCTAGAATTTGAATGTATGAACAACACTGTCGAATATGAAGCTCTAGTACAAGGATTAAATAAAGCTATAGACTTGAATGTCAAAGAATTGAAGGTTTTCAAAGATTTCGAAATTATTGTTAGACAAGTAAGGAATACTATACATTGCAATTCTCCTCACCTAAATAACTATCAACAAGAGGTGCATAGTTTAATAGATCATTTTGAAGCCTTCAATATTACAACGATCCCCAGAGAAAAGAAAATTCTTGCTAACTCCTTGGCCACAACTGCTTCTAGGATGTCACCTCTCAAGGATTATGAAGCCTCCCGATTCATTGTGGAGCTGCTCTATAAACCTTCGGTGCCTAATAACATTTCTAATTGGAAATTCTTTGAAGGAGATGAACAAATCATAAACTTATTGACTAACCAAGACAATTTCAAAGATTTGGCTATTGATGATGAAGTATTCCAAGAGCAATTGACAGAGACCGATCCTCGGAAAGGACAACCTATTCATAAATTAAAGTCTCACATAATCTCGAAATGGATAGCTAATCTAGAAAATGTGTGTGATCTGAAAGAGCAATTTAAGGGACCTAAAAACAAAAAGACTAGTAGCTCTTGTCCCCTGCATGAAACTATAAATCTTGGAACCCCAGAAAACCCAAAGAATATGAATATTGGAAAGACTATATCTAAGGAGGAAAGGAAAGATTATATCAAATGGTTCAGACAATACCAAGATGTCTTCGCATGGTCCTATCAAGATATGAAAATGTATGATACCCGCATAATTCAACACACTATCCCGTTAAAACCCAAAGTGAAACCTTTCCAATAGAAGCTTCAAAAGTATCACCCAACCCTGAAACCTCTCATGTATCAGGAATTAAAGAAACTTTTAGATGACAAGATCATTTTCCAGGTTAGGCATTCTGCATGGGTAGCAAATGTTGTCCCGGTGAGGAAAACATCGAGAGAAATACGCCTATGCATAGATATTAGGAACCTCAACAGAGCTTCAGAAAAGGAAAATTACCCAGTCCCACCGAGGGAAAAACTCCTACAGACCGTGTCTGGATCAAATATTTTCTCTCTACTAGACAGTTTCTCAGGCTATAACCAAGTCCTAGTTTTCGAGGAAGATCGTTTAAAAACTACCTTCCGAACCAAGTGGGGAACCTTCGCTTATAAACACATGCATTTTGGGTTAATTAACGCAGGAGTGACCTTCCAAAGGGCCATGGATGTATCTTTCTGGGCACTAATCAACAAGTGTGTGGTAGTGTATCTAGACGATGTAACACTGTATTCAAAAAATAGAGAAGAGCACATCCAACACTTAACTCAGATTTTCGAAAGGTGTAGGAAATACAATATATATTTAACCTTAAGAAAACTATCTTTGGTGTCGAGGAAGGTAAGATGTTAGGTCACATTATATATCAAGAAGGCATTCTTATAGACCTAGAAAGGATTAAATCCATAGCTCAACTCTCATTGCCCCACAACAAGAAATCCATGCAGTCCTTTTTCAGGAAAATCAATTTTGTGAGGAAATTCACTCCCGATTTCGCAGAAATTATCAAACCCTTACAAAATATGATTCACAAAGATGTTGAATTTAAATGGGACGATGAACAAAAATATGCTTTCAGCAACATCAAAACTGTTATATCACGGGCCCCAGTATTACAAAGTCCCGATTTCAATAGAGATTTCTTCCTCTATACTTTTTGCTCCTACCAATCATTAGCTGCAGTAATGGATCAGAAGGATGATGACAACAAAGAGGCCCCAATGTCATTCAAGAGCACTAATATTCAAGGAGATGAGCTCAATTATCCTTCTTTAGACAAACAGACCTATGCGGTATATAAGGCATTAAAACACTTCAGGTCTTACATCCTCAAGAACCTCACTAAAGTGATTGTGCTTCACCCTACGGTCCGATCCTTGTTTACTGAACAAGAAATGGGGGAAATAAGAGGGAACTGGATGGCAGTAGTCCAAGAATTTGATCTAGATATAAAACCTGCCAAACTAGTAAAAGGACAAGGATTATGCAAACTTGCAGCCGAAGCCCAAGACCAAGTAAATGAAGATTCCAGATGGGAGAATGAAATGGCACTATGGTGTGGCGAAGTATCATACATATCCCTAAGACAAGCGTCTTGGTATAAGGATTTAACTTATCTCCTACACCATGGGACTTTTCCGGAAAATCTCAACCCTAGGGAAAGGAGAGGTCTCAGGTTAAAATCTACGCAATATCGCCTTATAAGTTCTGTATTATTTTGAATTAATTATGATGGGGTACTATTAAGATGCTTTGAACATGAAGATGCAGACAAAGTTTTGGAGGAGCTCCATGATGGCCTTGCCGGGGGACATTTTGCAAGAAACACCACCACTCATAAGATTCTAAGAGCCGACTATTATTGGCCCACCTTGTTCAAAGACACTCATACCTACACTAGAAACTGTAAGACTTGTCAAATGAGCGATAGGAAGTAGAAGATACCAGCAGTCCCACTCCAACCTGTGACTGTCTCTAGGCCTTTTGAGTAATGGGGGTTGGATATCATATGATAAATTACATCGAGCTTTTCAAAACTGCACAAGTACATTCTTACTGCCACCGACTATTTCACGAAATGGGCAGAGGCCATTCCTCTGACCCATGTAAATGAGAAGGTAGTAATCCAAATCATAGAACAACAACTAATCACAAGGTTTGGTGTCCCTTCTATCCTAGTCTTTGATAATGCAACTTATTTTTCTTCCACGCTATTGATGGATTTTTCTCTGGACAAAGGATTCATAATTAAGTACTCTGCAAATTATTATCCCCAGGGAAACAGTGTGACATAATCAACTAACAAGAACCTAGTGATAATATTAAAGAAGATGGTTGCAGATAACCAAAGGAATTGGCATAATCTACTCCATAACGCTCTATGGGCCGATATAGTCATACCCAAATAAGCTATAGGGAATTCCCCATACTTTTTTGTCTATGGGAAAGAATCCAACCTCCCAAATGGGTTCTATCTTCCTTCTCTTCAACTAGCCCAAGATTCCAGCGAAGAACCTTCATTGGCCATAGAACAAAGAATCAACACTCTGATCATGCTGGAAGAAGAGAGAGAAAAGGCTAAGTGGAAATTCCTATCTCACCAATAGATAGTGAAAATATGGTTCGATAAGCATAAGGCTAAAGAGAAAAACTTTGAAGTAGGAGACCTAGTCCTAAAGTGGGACAGAGCAAATGAATCGAAAGGGAAGCACTCTAAGTTTCAAAATCTATGGCTTGGACCTTTCCAAGTGGATGAGAAGATTGGGGAAGGAACTTATCAGTTGTAGAATCTAAGGGGGGAAACTTATGCCCTTCTAGTGAATGGTCAAGCCCTAAAACAATATTTCCAATAAGAAATCAAAAAAAAAAAAAAATGTGTGTTTTATGTTCTTTGTTGAGTATATTCACGATTGCGAAATATTTTTTCTTGTTGTTTTCTTTTCTCTCTGGTTTTTTGTTCTTTTGAGAGTGTCTTCGGCAAGACAATGGTTGACCTTAAAACCATGTGACATAACAAACTCTGTTTCTAACTCGTCCCTCACTTACAAACACGAGAAGCACTGGAGAACTTGTGGTTACTTTGAGGAGTCCTCTATCTAACCTGAGAAAATGAACAACTCCGGAGAAATGCCAGAAGTGTCTACTTAGTGGTTTGGTAAGACCTTAAGGGAATGAAATAAATTTGGAAATAAATGCATGAACCCAGAAGAAGAAGCTAGTAAAGGATCCACCTTAACCATCTCCCTTTGTAAATAAACAAACATCATCCTCTCCTGCTCGCTCAAAGCATCATGTTGAAATAAAGTTGATATTATCAAAAGAATGAAAAGTAGGAGAGGGTATGCATATATCTCCACCAGGACTATGGATGCTCGATGTAAGCGGAGCAAGGTTTGTGATGTCAGGGTGACTCCGTCGGGGCTATGGACGCTCGCTGGTATCAGAGCAACAACGAAGAAAGTGAGTAGAGGTAACTTAAGGCTTCATGACAGTGAATACTTTGCTAAACTTTTGTAAAAAGGGGGCATGAGTCAGGGTAAAGGAAACGAAGGAGGAAAAAGGTTAAAACCCCATGGGTAGGCCCGGAAGAATCAACTGGATAATTTCAAATGCAAAGGTAAAAAGGTTCTGATTTAAAACTAGTCAAAGTTCTCCATCATCTTTTGTATTAGCCGAGCCTTGGAGGAGGAACATACATTCTTCTTTCACCCAATGAATTGACATTTTTTGAGCACTCAACACAACCTAAAAAGTCTATGTCAATTTTTTTTTGTATTTTTACTTTTTGGGTACCACTTGATCTCTTGCAATGTTTGATTTCCACTTCAGTATGAAAATTGTTGCCTTGATTTATCATTTTTTGTGTTTCCATGTTGATTCTTTTAAAGTCTGCTTGAGCATGTGAAAATCATCATAAATTTAAAATGGACTAACATTTACTTAAGAAATCGACAATCGAAACTCCTTTCCAACACGCTTAAGAAGTTAGGCATCAGGAAGAATTAGAGGTGATGAAAAATGCTCAAGAAGACCAAAGTAGCTAATCCACGATCCTCATTGGCGTCGACAGACGAGATTCTATTATGCAATGGGAGTCAACACAAGAATATCATCGAAAACTGATCCTTGTCAGTATCGGGAAGAAACGAAAAGAGTAAGTGTCATGCAAGTAAAGGAATGCGAATCACCGATTTTCGATTTTTGAAAACATCTATGGGGTCAAGAGTCTCGAAGGACGATAACCCATGAAGAAAATTACTCGTTAATATTACTTTTGAACACCGATCCTCGATGCTCTCCCGACATCGACAATCGCATTATCTAGCTCAATATAGCATGTTAAACGTAAACGAAGTCCCAAGTACGAACTTTACCCAAAAACTTAGTTCTATATTTTATTTAATGAGCCCCGAGTCAGTGACGCCACATCGGCATCAATCGGCATCAAAAGTTTCTAAAGGAAAATATCAACGAACTTACAAAATAACTTAGAACAATGATAATTATAAAATCACATATTTTACGAGAAGCTTAGATAAAAACATGGTATATTTACACACAAAGAGGGAACACGATGCATTCAGCTACTATGACTAGAATCCTTTCAGGAGAAACATTTATGAAATTTCATATATTAAGGTTCCCGCCAAGCTCAGTTTACATACAAATAAACACCACCAACACCTTGACCAATCGACCCGGTTACATTGAGACCGTGAAAATCCTCACAACAAACATATAAAACTATCAAAACATGCGTCACTTCTGAGGATACAAAAAATAATAGCCCACCCATCATGTATCTCCTGCACACGGACCTTCTCTCGGAATGCTCTTCATGCCTTGCAATGTTTTAATTTTCTCACCCCCCATCATCCTTTGTGCTTTACGCTGCTGCACAATCATATCTTGTGCTTCTCGAAGCTGTATCTTGAGCCAATTTGTTCTTCCTTCACGACCTTTCCATTTCGATACCTCCCGGTTCTTCGCCACCAATTGTCTCCACAATTCTCTATTTTCTTGATAAAGTTCTGCTAGGGCGAGTTGTGTCTGCTCTAGCTATTGGTTGGGGTTTCCAACATTGGAACTAGATGTCCCTGTCTTTAGCATGTGGCTCCTTCTTCCCTGAACGATATTCCCAATAGGCTCTAACCAGGTAGCACACATTATGAACTCCTTAGCAGTCGGGTGTGCACTAAGATCAATCAGGATATATTCTCCTCCTCCTACCTCCTTAATTTTTCTCGGCCTTCCCCTCTTCCGATGTGTCTTCTTTTGAGAAGGCATGGCACCCAACACATGTTCTTCAAATGATATTTTCTCCACTTATACCTCCGCTTGAGGCACTGACATCATTTCCGAGTGAAGGTAGGTTCCTCATGTTGAAGTCTCAGAAACACCCAATGCCAATAGGAAAGAGTCCCATTCATGTTGGGGTTCAGACCTGGCACTTCGGCTGCCTCATGCACCCCATATTGTGTTTTGAGGAGATCCCATGGAGCGACAACGTGCACGTGCTTAGACATCCACGACTAGATGAAGGGCCACGACACAGGGTCTGATAGAATTGGACTCGCAAGACCATTGCCTACTTGTATACAAACTCGACCGATGCGTAGAACCCACACAAAACATCTAAGATTTATAGCAGAGTGGGGAAATGAGATGGAATGTGCCAAGGAATACTCATTTATTACGACGGAATGTTTTGAAGAATTAACGTTTCATGTCTGCATGACAGATATGAGCCAGAACATTTGAAATGCAGCTTATAAGAGTTGCAGAGAATTTATCGTACAATCATTTACAATCTATTTAATCTTCCCAGCCTCCACTATTGGCGAATGATGGTTGACACACTTGGTGATACAGCCTTTGGGGTAACAAATTTCCTCGACTTGGAGAATTTAACGACATCTTTTATTACGACATCCAACCTTTTGGGAGCTGACGTACACTTTCAACACACATTCAACTCTGGCATCCTTTCCAAACCTCAAGGGGCAATCGACCTCTAGAATAGCTTCAACACTCGTATCTACCGTACCTAATCTGCCACGCTTTGACGCATGGATGTAACTCATCGAAACTCAAGGGGAACAGTGGCACAAATAGAGACACTACAAGTTATTCAAAAAATCTACTGGGATCACGTAATTATTTAACAATCGGGACTAGAAGCTCTATAGGTATGCATCAGTTGGCTTTTCCGCTTACATTTTCCTATGTTTTTCCTGATAAATAATTTTTAAACGATGTCAATATTGATTGCAGGAAAGTTTTCTCTGACTACCAAACAAAGTTCACTCTGCAACCTCTCCAAGGAACCCTAAGGAAACATTGAGGTAAGATCAACGAGGCAGTGAAGGATATCATACTCCCTGATTTCGGCACCCTCCACAACTTTGTCGACTTGTGTGACATAGTCGAGACAGATGCCAAGAAAAGTTCACTATGGGATGAAGAGCTCGCGAAGATGACCGACGCAGTACCAAGGCAAGTGAAATGATTTATGGACCATCCGATTAGAGCTCTAACTGTGCTACATCAGTTAAACTCCAGTCTAGAGAAATACTGGGCGCATGTGATGGAGCAGCACAGGTTCCCATGGGCTCAAACATGCGACGAATTGTTTATCAATTGGTCTGAGTATGAGAAAAGTCATCTTTTCAGAGAACTATCTTGAGTTGATTGTTAAAGAAATTGTTATAAGATGATGCCACATGGCGTATTTTGATTTTATTAAACTGCACTTAGCTGTTGTTTTCAGTTGAACTTTAGATTATAAATAAAGACCTCGACCGATTAATTGAGGGTCGATGGTTGTTGAAAGAACTCTTTCTTTCTAATTGTTAAGAATTATTTTGAAGCTTTTATGAATTGAGAAGTCCTTCTGGACCAAAGAAAAATTTATTTTCATTGAATGCATGTGTGAGTGGACGCAGAGAAGAACTATTTCCTATCTTGTTTCATGAATAGATGTAACAAGTAAGAGTGGTCCAATTTATTGTCAAGTTATCTAGTGCAATGCTTTGTTGTTCTTTTATTTAATGATGAAGATGATGAATCGTTGTGTGATTATGTGATGAATGATTATGGTAGATGAATTATTTCGCTTTTCGTTATCTTATTGGATATGTGTTTTATTTCTGATAATTATTAATCTCAGGCAGTAATTGGATGCTCACATGGTTAACATATTAGTACTAGGCCCGTGGTATAGAATTGGTGTCTGCATGTTTGAGTAGCGGGTTATCCCAAGCTTAGCCTCTTCCCCAATAGTTATAACTTAATTATGTTTTGTTTCCAAGTTGGTTTATACCAGCTTACACCTTACATCGGTCCCACCCAAGAGAAAATACAAAAGAGATAGTCCAAACTGAAGGAAGATCCTTCACAAGAAAACATTAAAGCCCATCGATTAATTGGCCAAATCACAAGATCTGGAGAACCATTCCATTCCAAATGTTGCAGAGTCTAATTGGACCTCGGTTGTGGGTTTGGTTCCTACTGTTGAACTAGGGATTTAAGACCCATCAATAGACACAAAATAGGATGAAACAACTAGATCAACACCATAGTGAAAGAGAATTTGAAGTGGGGGATTGGTTATTTATGAAGCTACAACCATATAAAAGGATGACACTTAAGAAACAAAATAAGGACAATAAATTAGTACCCAAACATTATGGCCCCTATAGGGTTTTTCAAAGGATTGGAAGTATGGCTTACAAATTGGAGTAGCCTCCATCTTCATGTGTACATCTAGTCTTCCATGTTTCTTTCTTAAAGAAGATAATCGGAAACAAGATCGCAATCCAAATTATTTTACTGGAGATTAATGAAGAAGAAAAAAGCATACTAGAACGAAAAAAAATCCTTGAAAAAAGGATTAAGTAGCTAAGAAATCAAGCAATTACATAGTACCTCGTCAAATGGAAGAACCTACCAATGGAAGAGATGACATGGGAAGATGAGTTCTTCATGCATAAATGCTTGTGGTTAGTCAAGTATTGAGTACAACACTTTCTTGAATGGGAGGGGCATGTTAATCCCTAGATAAAACCCTATGTTATGTATAAAACCCCTTATTAATCCCTAGATATTGAATTATTACATTTCTAGTGTTATATTTGTATGTCGACTAGAACCCTTCATTGCACCATTTCATTATAATTGTACCATTTTTCTCCTATATATATATACCACATAGATTTAGTCTTGGGATCATCATATCTCATATTGTGCATTGAATATATTGTAAACGGAGGTTTCCCCCTCAAAGTGGATTGTTATTCATTGATTTTCTATTATTCTGAAGGCATTGGTTCATAACAAATTATTCATGAGATCTGAATTGGAAGGAAACCAATATGAACTCAAAGGCTTAAAATATGGATCTTCTCAATTCACTTGCATGTTGTACCTCGAGGATCTCATGATTGAGGTTAGGAATTTTCCTCCTAGGGTAGAGTTTGAGAGCTAACAGTACCAATATTATTATTATTATTATTATTTGTATATGGCAGAATTGGCCACTGGGTGGGCCCGTATTCACATGACACGAGGTTGATTCCGACCACTACCACTATAACCTCCAAGTGTGCCATTACATTCTCATGTGCGATACACACAACTTTACAAGGTTTGAACCAACGACGTCACAAGGATTATCTTGAAAATACACTTTATCATCAATTGATCTACACCTTCAAAACATCAATATTGTGTTTTTTTTATATTATAAAAATTATATCATTTTTCAAATCACTTTTGGACTATTTATATGATATTCCTTTTTCATTGTTATTTTTTTAAATAAAAAGTTAAAGACATAAGTCATCAGACAAATAATGTATTGTATTTATTTTATATAGTTCAAAACCTTCAACAAATGTTATCAAAAATGTCAATGATGTTGATGGTTATATATATATATATATATATCGTCGACATCCCTAGTTTCACATACATCGTACTATTTCTATCTATTTATATGTGTTCACTATCTATCACTCATATCTATATGAAGCTACTATGTATGTATATATTCACTCATATAAATTCTATATTTTTTACTAATAGGTTCTATATTTTTGAACATGCATATATTTTGGTTAGTACTTAATATTTTAAGAATTTTGGTTTTGAATACATACTTGCAACAACTTTTTAATGGGAAACCCATCTTTTTATGGATGGTTAACTGGGAAAAAGGCTCTATGCACCCACACCCTCTTAAGAGAATAATAGGCTTTGTATAGGCTTTGTTGGATGATTGCAACAAATTATATATCTATATA
>ML782163.1:243725-271204 GCA_009831015.1 Picea engelmannii
GGAGTATTATATTTTCAAAGAAATATAAAATGATTTTCATTAATAATAATAATATAAATTATTTGTTAAATATTGCAATCATTTAATTATTTATTGAAATAAATAAAATAGTAACAATAAAATTTAATAATAAGTTTTTTAAGTAATAAATGCAACGAATTTTAAGGGGTTAGTTGAACTAGTTGTCACCAATAATGATGTCCACATTGCCAGTTTCATGTTAACATGTGTCTAGCAAGAATGTCATTAGGTTGGGTGCATTAATTTACGGTGATGGTTTTATTGGTTTTATTAGCGATGTCATCCACGAATATGGGTGTTACCAGGAAAATCTCTCTATGGCTAGGGAGAACCACAACAGATGGAAATGACTGCAAAAATAAACTCTCTTCTCAAGTATGCTATATAAACAAATATATTAGCAAGTCAAGATAAAAGGCTTACCTCGTCTAGATGTTCGATGAAGTTCACCGTTGAGCACTCGACCCAAAGCCATATACCTGCAACAAGTTCTCAACAAACAAACAAAGCAAGCATATGGTGCTATTATATAATGTTAGCACATTAGATAGAATAATCCATTAATAAACAAGATAACTACGCCCATGGGATAATAATTCATTATATTTTCAAGATATCAATTGAACGAGAAAAGAGTATTTCTATTAATAAATGATCAACAGAAGTGAAAATATTACAGACTTTCGTTTCAACACGGTTTAGAACCGAGAAAATAAGTTCCTTCCAGTTGGGCCTCCACCACTTCAATCCTCCACCAAAGGAAAGCTCATAAGAGAGAAACAATGAGGTTCTCAATCAACAAGGGAAGAGCTTGGGGGTTGAACACTGTGTTCAGACTTAAAGGACAAAGGGATGCAGACTCAATATGAAGTAAATAATTTCTCCAGAGCAAATTTTCTCTCAAAGTTTAATTCTCTCCTCCTTTTCCATAGCTTGGAATTGGATTCTTGTAGCTTTCAAAATGGAACCAAAGGGATGAGTTGGAACGTTTCCAGTATATGGAAGGCCAAGGATCAGAGATCTCATGTCGTGACATTGAAGACTGACATTTATTTTTCATTTTATGGCACAAATCCTGATGTACACGGGCTGTAGTGGAGTAGCCTGCATATACACATGTTGTATAGTGTGAAATATGTGTACATGTGGAAAATTATTTATTTTTGTCTCTGGATTTTATCAACAGGGAAGATAAGTCTGCATAGGGAAATGGATTAAGGCCCTCTGCACAAGATTTCATAGGGTGAGGAAAATCCTGTTGTAACAGATTCCCCCTAATGTGTGAGGTCATAGGAGTATCTACGATGTCCGAAATACATTATAAACAACCCAAAAGTAGAGTGGTAGGGAACCAACTGGATGAACTAGCTTCTCATTACATTCTGCACTGACTTTGCATACATGTCTGCCAATAAAATTACACTGCAGATCCATGTGAAAATATACCAAACAAGTGTCTGTGACCATGAATAGGAAAATATAAATGTGGTTACATACCAATAGTTGTCAGAGTCACGAACAAGGCCTAGTAGAACCAATCTCAAAACCAATATGAAGATATCTGAATACCATGGAGTATAATCTGATCTCCCATGATCAATGAATTCATATAGGTACTGGTCCAATGAAAAGGAAGAAACAACTCAAGAAAGCTGTGGCCACATGGTGATGTCTTCAAGTATTCTACACAATCCTCCAAGGGTGCAAGTCTACATGATGTGAATAAAGGAGTTGAGGTCAAACATAATGAGACATTGTTTGATTATCGGTCATTGATTTATGTCGTTAACAAACGTGAGACATCCTACCAATAATGAAAGTAGGTATCAAGGCACCGAGTACAATCTTACAAGTGTGAATAAAGGAGTTGGTGTCGAACACCTAAAGAATCCATCGATCATGAGACATTGATGTATTCCCAATTGTCGATGGCAAGAGAGCCTGCCACTGATGATTGCAAGCCTCAAGGTACTCATAATACTCTAGGTCTCGTTTCTAGAATAAATGGCCTGAAGTCGATGGAAAGAGACCCGTTGAAAGGAGAGCATTAAGGCATCTCTCATTAGTCAACACGAGGTACAAAGAAGGAGCTTCATTATTTGGTGGAAATTAGACAAAGAACATGTTCACGAACCAACGAACCTGTGCGTCTTTTGCATGTGCCAAGTGCAAGCGATACACAAAAAAGACCCTTTGAATGGAAGCCAATGATGAAAATTGTTGACAAAGGCAAGGAAACCACCAATAATGCTAATGACATCCAAGACATTGCACAAATCCCAATGTGTGAATAGATGTCTTGTCGTCAAACACAAGGGAAACCACCCAATCAATGACTGATGATGAAATGTCGACTATTGGGTTCAAGGTTACCTACCAATGATGAAAGTAGGGCCAGGGTGCATGATAGGACTACAATATCATGTGATTCTCAGACATATTGAGGGTATGGTCGACATGCAAAGTCAAGAGTTCTGAGGAGTGCCCAACACAGGTTGATAGACTTGCTTTGAACAATAGCATGAGACATATGGAGGACTCTGACAGCATAGACCCAATGATGAAACCATGAGATGTAGGAGGAATCAATGAAATTCTCTATAGGGACTGAAAGAGTAACCAGTCAGTAGAGAAGACTCTGTAATGAGGTCATCTTCCTAAGGCCATGCTAATCCAAAAATTATGATGATGGAATCAATAACTTTGTGCTCCGTCCAAAGGTGACACGACTGTTGCCAATATGAGGTAATACTCTCTTCCCACCTGTTTTTTTTTTGTTTTTTCATAGAAAAATGAATGTTATGATACAGAGGAGGAAACTAGTGTCACAAGTAAGAAAAACTAGTTATATTAGTGGAACATGCCTATTCTCAATGCAGGGAAATGCATGTGGGAGATGGACACTCAGGGGAATGTTTCCTTCTAGGTATAGTGTGTCAAATTGCGAAGGATATAAACAAGACTCTGATTGGTTGATGATGCAAAAACTGACGAGGGAAACGATTTATGATGCAAAGCAAGAACCATCTATTGGCTCAATACTGCAAGCAAGGGCATGAGATGCAATCACAACATAACGCCAAAAAAATGTCATTTTTTATGTCTTTTAGTCTACTTGGTGTAAAAAAGGGATAAGCCTATGTCAAATAGATGTCTTTTCAAATCCAATTTACGAGTGTGAAAGAGACAAGTTCACTTGGAAATATTTTCACTTTTTGATAACAAGTTAGAAAAGAGCTTAACTAATACTCATGACCTTTCAAGTCCAATTTAACGAGTGTGAAATGGACAAATCACTCGAAAATCTTTTTTCTTTTTAAATATGAGTTGGAAAAGAGCTTAAATTAAACTTGTTTGAGAGTCTTTGGTTATAAGGCAACATGTGTATGAGTGATGAATGAGGCTCAACATCAAGTCATGTATTATCTATTAGGGACTCCCGATCCTATGGAAAAACCTCTGCATGGGCACCAAATGTAGTATGGGATATAACTAGGGCCCCCATGTTTGGAAAAAACTCTACCACTTGATAACGACACGACTTATAGCAGATGGAAGGTTCAGTGTCACAACAAATGGGTTCATACCTAAGGAATAAAGAGTTATAGTTATAGAATAATGCGAAAATGCATAATGGAGTGGATACCTATCCTATATGTGGGGTAATTAAAATACCTTCCCGTGGTGACGAACAATTGACATAACGTTGAAATCTGCAAGAATCTCAGATTAAAGATGCAAAAACCAACTCAATCCACCTTTGTATTAGTCCATTAAGTGACAAAATGACTTAAAACTATATAAAGTGGGTAAAAATAGTTTATAAATAGTAACAAAACCAAAAATTACTATATTATTTTGATTTTTTACCCAAATAATGCAAATTGGACCAAAATATCTCCGAGATTCAAACGACGATTATAGGAGCATCAGGCAACGAAATCAACAATCGTCTAGATCAAGTAAATCTACTTCCCTTCTTAGTCAATTTCAGTGGATTAAATTTTTGAATTAGGTTCCAAATTTTTAGTTATTGAGGGTGCCAAATGTGAAAATAGGTGTACGTGGGATGTCTTAAATCAGGTTGTGTATACGATGAGTTATATGTGCCTGTGTAAACTACAGGACGCGTATATCCAACCCTATACATGACTATAATATAAATAGCTCACGTACAGGCACACAAACAAAGAATTTTAAGGATTCTAACTCAATTTTTTATTTGTCCTTGACAAGAAGGTTCTTGAATGGAGAGAGAGAGAATGAGGAGGTCTATGTTGTTGTAGATCGAGATCTGGGGGCCCAAATGGCCTTGAAGAGATGTGGGTTGTATAAATTTTGGGCGCTCAAAGGAAAGAGAGCCCAGGTGAGGTTGCTCAAGATGCTTGTGGGTTACTGGGATCCTAAGAGTGAAAGATTCAATCTCGATGGAGAACCATTGAGAATTGAAATAGAGGACATTTACTTTTTGACTAGTTTATCACACCGGGGAGAGGTTGTAAACCTCAAATCACGGGGAGCAGGGATCGAAATGAAAATAAAGGAGTACATCGAAACCCACTTTGTAGGAGAGACTCTTAAGGTAGGGATTCAAATCCCTATCCAGGCAATAAAAAATCTCAACCTGAAGATTACTGTTCTTGTATTGACCAGTATCATAGGTTCGGCCTCGTTGCACCAAGCATCGAGGCCACTCATGTTCTATGCAATGCAGTGTATGATACCCACAATATATGACTGGTGTACCTCACTACTGGAAAATATGAAGAGCCAATTGATAGCATGCAAACATGGGAGTAAGAGATATTTTGGGTTTGCCTCTATCCTATGCAGTTTCTTCTTCGAGCGGGTTTCAGGTTTGGGACCTAGAGTCGATATATTTCCGAGAGGACCTCACGATCCAGCCATGGAATGGTGGACCGATGTAATGAGGCGACAGGGGGGAGGTAGGGTCCAACACCCTACAATGAAGATTTCTTCTACTGGTAGTAGCGACAAGTCATTTCCCTAGACGACTATCCTTATCTAGGGATAGACTTCTGAGGAGATCCAGACATGCCACTCCCACCAGGGATTGCCTACGGTGAAATAGGTATGTCAAATGTTTTTACATATTTCATTTTTATTTTTTATTTTTGTAAAATAGAACAAAAATGTTTTTGGATGGTGGTTAAGTATTGACTAGACACTTGTGTAATGTAGACGTGGGTCCACGACGGCCAAAAGGTTTCCCTCGACATCGACAGAGGAATCAGGGAGATGAGGCGCCATGAGGAGAAGCTAAGAGAGTCTTACAAAACGTGAAGGGAAACCTGTCGTGTTTGACTCAGAGGATTCCCATGGTTCAGGTAGAGGATATGTCTGAATCCATGTAGCGACAGGTGGTTGGTGTAGCCAGGGCATGGGTACGACTCTTCTGACATCTCGCAAACACCGTGTTTTGTTACCATGACACACATATGGAACCACAGGCATAGATGTAGTGGGATATTGCAGTAGCGGTTGTATATGTGTATTGAGGGTATTAGCCCCAATTTTGTAATATAAACACAATATTTTTTGAAATATATAAAAAGGGATCTTCGACTTTACTTATATTTTACAATGTGTACATTGATGAGATGGTTTTATTTTCTTTTAATTATATGACAAATTCCAATACAAAAAAAAATTAGCATAAGCATCGGATACATGATTAGAACTCTTAGGAGTATGATAATATGTAATAAAATCAAACTTTTGTTCTAAAACACGTACCCGTAGAAATCGTCGGAGTAACATAGGATCATGCACGCAGTAACAGTCTTTCTACTTACATACTACTAACTGGGAATCCAAGTGAACCTCTAAAAAATGAATACCATGTGAGATAGCATCATGCAGAAGTTCTATAATGATGCTCTATTTGGCCACATTGTTCGTGGATGGCCCTAGGCATACGCCACCTGAAGACACCAGTAGACCCTTAGGTGAGTAAACCACCCAAGCGACGGAAGCCAAGTTCCATGTATGACGATTGGATCTGTCTTTGAATCCTAGGTAGACCGAAGACTCCATTGACATCTATCAACCAAGTGAAAACTCGATAAGCAACCCGAAGATGAAAATAAAGGAAAAAGATACATACACTAAATTACATTAGTATACAAAGAGTTTCACCCAATCTTGGGGATCAAGTGTAATATATTTTCAAGTAGAGCCCATTTCTGGGCTCGACCAACCTATTCCCTTCATAATATTCTAACTCATAGGCCCCTTTTTCTTGAACACATCGTACGATGTAAGGACCGTTCCACATGGGATTAAATTTGCCTGCCCCTAGTAGTTCTTTGTCTTGATCATACAAGAGGACCAAGTCACCCTCAATGTACAACCAAGGACAGACAGACTTATCATACTAGACCTTGACATGTCTTTTGTTCGCCTCGATAGTCATAGAGGTGTCTCGACGTTGCTCATCAAGACTCTCTAGGTGCACAAGGCGTCGCTCAAGATCGGAAGTGTCAGGTAGTAGTGTGGCTGCCAACTTGAGAGAAGGTATTTCTCATTAAATAGGTAAAATCGAGTCCACACTGTGCACTAACTTAAAATGGGAAAAACTAGTGGCAGTCTTGACCGAGGTTCAATATGTTGAGTGTGCGGGATATAACATGATGTGCCAGTTGGACTTGCTCTAACTGACAATTTTTTTCAAAATGGTCTTGAGAGACTTTTTGATGGCCTCTACTTGTACATTTTCCTGGGGGTAATAATGAGAATAATGACCATGTCTAAACCCCAACTTAGATGGTAATTCTTCCATCATTTTGTTCTGAAAGTGAATGCCATGATCAGTGACAATCTCACTCGGGATACCAAACCGTGCGATAATTTGATTGAATACGAAGAAGGCGAAATTATTCCCATTGTATTTAACTGTAGGCATGGCCTTGGCCCACTTAGTAAAGTAGTCGAAAACCATGATAATGTGTTGATGCCCCCTAGCCAACGTTGGGTTGCAATCCACGAAATCCACCCGCCACTTGGTGAAGGGACCAACGATAATGACAGGGTGAAGAGGGGATGGATGCGAGTGAATTTTTTGAGTGAACACCTGGAAAGGATGACACTTCTTAACTACTTCAATACAATATTTAAATATAGTAGGCCAGGAATAACTGGCTCGCAATTTTTTTTGGGTTGTCGCAAGCCCGGATAGATGACCACAACAAGCCCCACTATGGAAATCATTCAGGACAGACTTGGCCTCTTCGTGAGTTAAACAACAATGGAAGATATTGTCTATTCCTCGACGATACAACATGTCACTGATGATAGTATATTTCTTAGCTTGGTATCTTACACGTCGTCGGTCATCTCGTGAGAGATGATGATGGAACTTCAAGGTTTGAAGATAGAGAACAATGTCTCCATACCAGGGGTCGGACAACGAGATGAGAAAAATGTGTTCATCCAAAAACAAATCAACATGGATAACATCCTCATATAATCATGGAAATTTTGATATTAAATCCGCGAAGACTAGTGATTTCTTGGATTTTGCAGAAGATAAATCAAGATCAAACTCCTGTAAAATGACAATCCATTTATTATATTTCCCCCCTATGATATGCCTAGTAAGGACATATTTCAATGGATTCACATCAACAATCACTGTACTCTTGCAAAGTAATATATAATGACGCAAACGTTGGACTGAGTGCACGACAGCCAAAGCTATCCTTTCAACGTGAGAATAATTAAGTTCAGGACCCACCAAGGTTCAACTAAGATAGTAGATGATGTGCTCATGGATCTCATCATCCTCCTAAACCAGAACCATACCAATCGAATCCTCGGACGTGGCGATATAAAGCAAGTAATATCTATTGTAGTGAGGAGGCTTCAACAAAGGCGCCAATACCAAGGATTTCTTTAAAGCATCAAAAGACTCTTGGGCTCACTCATCCCAGATAAAAAGGGTGTCCTTCTTCAAAAGACACATGAAACCCTTAGTGATGGTGGCATAGTTCACTATAAACCGACGGAAAAAGTTAGCTTTCCCCTGTAAACCTTGAATTTGTCTAATCGTGCGCAAGGGAGGAAGTTGAAGTATTGCCTCAACCTTCAATGGATCTACCATGATCCTGGTCTTAGAATCTAGAAAACCCAAAAGACAACCAAACTTAATGCAAAAGATGCACTTGTGAGGGTTCAACTAGATTCTATAGTAATGACATCTTTAAAAAACAAGCTAAAGGTGAGTAGCGTGATCCACTCTCTTGCGAGAGTGAGAAGCTAGATCATCAAGTTAAGCTTCGAATATATGCTTAAGATTGTGAAAATCGAAAGTCATGGCACTTTGAAAGGTTCCTCTGGCGTTTTTAAGACTGAAAGGCATTTTCCTATATGCGAAAGTACCCCAAGTAAAAATAAATGTCATCTTGTGTTAATCCTCAGGTTTGATATGAATTTGGTTATACCCTAAAAATCCGTCCATAAAATAAAATACTTCACTTCCCGCACACTCATCGAGAATATGATCGATGAAAAGTGTCGAGAAGTTGTCTTTAGGACATGCCTTGTTTAAGTCACGAAAGTTGATACATACATGGATGGTTCCTTGCTTCTTATCCACCGGAACGGGATTGGATACCCATTCAGTCAAGGGAACTAGGTAGATGAATCCAGTATTAAGTAACTTCTCCACCTATGCCTTAATAGTAGGGGCCTTTCAGGGGTTGAAAACTCTAAGAGGTTTCCGAATAGGTTTAGCATTCGTATAAGTTTTAATCTCATGTTCAAAAATACGAGGGTCGATTCCTGGAATCCCCTCATATGACCAAGCAAATACATCTCAAAATTCCTTGAAGAGTTTGGTGTAGATCAAGATTTCTTCTGGTGAACAATCTGCACCAATATTTACATTTTCAATCTTGCAAGGGGTATGAGAGATATCAATCGTGATAGTACGAAAAGTAAGTGCCATTTTTCCTTCAGCATAAATGTCATGCGTATCAAGTGGAGCTACGGTGTGTCTGACTATCTCACTCAAAGTAGATCGAAATTCATCTTGTTCGATTCTTTCAAGCTATGGGATAAAATAAGAGTGGTGATGCATATCATCCTAATTTTTTTGAGAACCATTCATGGCTTCGATGATATCTTCGTCTGAATTCAAACTATCGTTGAGGAAATCATGTGAACAAGACAACGAAGTGGCCCACATGGGCCTAAGAACAAGATCCTCCTCATCCGTTGGCGAGGGAACAGGATCAGGATTGGCGGAAGAGTCAAGAACAACTTGATACACAATATCTATTACTAATAGTAGCATGGCCATTCCAGCATGCAACTGACCTTTACAAGATGAAGTCAGGGAAGGTAGGGTCCACAGATCACTAAAACAAGAAGTGTGGAAAGGAATGGACCTCCCAGTCGAAACGGGTCTACTAGAGATAGTATAAACATGATGACTCGGTGTTGCAAAGTCGAATGTACCCATAAGGGAAGAATACATTCTGACACCGATCTTCTCAGTTGTCGACTGAGAATTGTCGATCACGGAGATTGACGGTCCAATAGATGCATTAGGACTAGAGCACGCAAAGGGTAACTGATAGATCGTCACAATCCTCCCTTCATGAGGAAAACAAAGAATACAGAAGACAAAAGACACAATGGTGATCATAGCATAGGTCCAATTGCGTCCTAGTAACAAGTTATAATCAAGAAGAAAATCAACTACCTCTACCTCCACCTCTACCATATTCCCACCTAACTGGACTAGAATGGAAAGGAGAATACCATGAGGTTAGAAGGAATGACCATCAAAATCATTCAACATGTTCGACGACTTAGAAATAGTTGGATAACTGAGAGATTTCAAACAGATCAGGGATATCACACATGTAGAAACATATTCATCAACAATCGCACGTTTGATTGTATACTTTGAGTACTCCACCTGGATTTGGAAATCCACATGGTAAGTCAAGCGAGGCTTCAAATTTTTGACGTCAAACTTGATAACTTTTGAGCCACTGGGTTCTAGAGATCCTAAAGAAATTATTAAGGAATTCTTCTGTGAAGGACACGTCTGGAGTACCTCCAAATCTGAGATTGCACAAGGGGTTTGACCCAGGTCCTCAACAATATAGTAGTTATGGGTGGCTCTAGAATTAAGATTATGGGTAGAGCACTTGAGTACTCCTTTCAGAATATGAGGCGGTGGCTCTAGTGTTTCAATATGTAAACTCATCTCCAGAGGAGGAGGAGGAGATTCTAGACCAGGAATATCTTGTGAAGAGCTATAATCTTGATATTGAGTGGCTAAATTAACTTTCATATCAATCATATTGATACATAAACAATCATCGTCTTGCCATTTCTAGTTTTGGCTTCCACCAGCTGCATTTTCGGCGTTTGAGGAGCTCGAGGCCATGTAGTGATTATGTGGGAATGGATTCGTCAGCACATCGATCGATTGAGATAATAGCCTCGCAGATTCAGCAAGTTTGGGGCATAAATGGGTAAGGTGATCATCTATGCAAATATTATAGGGAAACTTCACCTTACGTCTTTCTTTTTTTCCCTCTCCAACATTATTACCCATCTTCTCATTATTTCCATTGTCCTTGGGTTTATTACCATTCTTCCCACACTTATGGTTATTATATCCTTTCTTCTTATTCCCGCCTGGTTGTTGGTTACCATTTGGGTTGGACGACGATTGCATGGAGTGTACATCCATCGACTGAGTGGGGTTGGAAGACACATATGAAGTTGGTCCTCCTGTAGACTAGTTTAGAGACAACTATTTCATCTGGCTTGTCATCGAGTCTGTGGATTTTACATTGGCGGTACCTACAATGTCGTTGGCATGAGGTCCGGCCTTTTGTATCAGGTCGTAAGTTGACTGCAATGTGTTTGGAAGAAGGTGATATAACATCCCAGACTGAGCATATCAAATCTAACTGCTGGGCTCTAAAGATCACTTCTTCCTCAGTGGAAACCGCAGAAGTAGCAACGTCCTTCAAGATAGGAGCGTGAAAAGACTTAAGGAACCATTCTAAAAGAAAATATGGGGGTATAGGGGTCTTAATCAACCTCTTACGTCTACTCCACTCTTGGATATGGTACGAGATATAAGTGGAGGTATCCTGGCGTAAAGTCGAAAAAATTTCGAGGCCAACATCATAGTGAATGGGAAACTAGAAGTGGTTAAGGAAGACCAACACCAACTGATTAAAAGTCCCATTTTCCCCCTAGGTATCTCAATATACCATTTCGTAGAAAATCCAATGAGGGTGCATTGAAATAATCTTAATCGAATATAATCGTCATTAAGGGAATTTGATGAGCACCAACGGTGAAAGGTAGTGACGTGGTCACCATGATTCTCTCCATTCTTACCTTCGAACTTTGGGATGATCAAAGGAAGATTAGTGGGGATGGGGGGGCATGTAGGATCATGACTCACTGGGTCATTCATTAAGTTAGAAAAATCTAGCAGATTAAACGTGGCCAACAAAGGGAGACAAGGTTGTGACATCTCGCTCCAAGCTCCTGGGAAAGATTTCGCTTGAGGAACTGCATGCCATCCAGGGTTCTGGTAAGCACCATGGCCCTGTCTAGAATTATAAGGCCCTCCTTCAGGCTGATTCATAAAAGGTTGGGCATCATTCCAATAGGAATGTTTTGTTGAGGGTTATAGAAATTTCCCACAACCGGATTGGATCCAGGTTGAGGGTTCCCCAAAGCATGAAACTGACCTCCTTCGGATGGGAATCTGGAGGATAGAGGTGGATTCCTCATGCCAAAAGTTTTGGTCGAAATCTACACCGAGGAGGTAGGGTTGTAGGATGGAACTTGAGCCGAAGATTGTCCACCAGGTTAGTTTCTCCATCCAGAAGCAGGAGGGTTGGACCCGGGGTTAAAAACAGGAATGCCTCCCATATTAGGAGTTGTTTGAGAGATCTGAGAACCACCAAACAAAAAATGAGTGTGGGGATGTGTACTATCCCCGAGCCTAATGCTAGCATTAGGGCCAACAACTGGGATGGAGTTCGAAAACTGTGAAGTGAAGTTGGGCATACCATAAAAAAGGACTAGAATCCATAGGGATGGACTGAACATTATAGCCCAGTGAGTTACCAAGAGACCCAAAAGGACTTGAGGTGGTAGCTTGAGAATTTACTATAGGCCAATCCATAGTAATGACAGGTGCCTTCGGCACTACAACCATTGAGGTTGCAGTAGTCCAAGGGGTGCCATTAACTATAGTGGGTATCGGAGTCGAAGGGCTCCCAATATTCTGAAGACCAGGTTCAATACTCATCCTTGTAGAATCACAAGTGTGAACAGTGGATGTCTGTGTACCACTCCTAATAACTCTACGCCTTCTAGAAGGAAAAGACTCGAAATATGGTGGTAACTATAACAAGCGATGGGACTGGCGGGGAGGCTGGTCCGACTCTACGATGACTTAAAACTCTAAAGATAAAAAATATATCCTATGGACAACTAGTAATCAAAGAGCACACCAGAAGTCAAACGACCAATGTACATGCAAATGGGGTAAAGTGGTTGAGTGGCCTCCCTCCGTAAAGAAGGTATGTCTCGCCCAAGAGGGGCCTGAGACTCCTTGTTAAAGATCGAAGCTAACAAAATCAGTTATAAGGGCCCTCATGGGATTAACAACCAGTCGATCAGATCCACCCAGAGAGGTAATCCTCAATAAAGGTTGTGTTTTGTCCGACCCTTATCTGACCTAGGGTACCTACAGAATAACCTCTTCAAGTAACCTATGAGACACCTAAGTCAAGAAACTAATAAACCACTATATAACCGATGCACAGGCGAGTAGTCGTAAGTCAGGTGCACCATATGGGCAGGGTAACAAAACCCAAAACCTTGAAATTATTGCCTCTCACGGAGGTAAAGGCACTAGCAATATCCCTAGATATGAATAGATCCCCAAAAATATCTATGACGCTAGGAAGGTATCAGAGGGATATCCCTTCAACCGACTTCGCGCGACCTCGTGATTAACTCTGGTGTGAGCGGAGCCTCATGATCTTATGAATTATACAATGGATTTATCCACTCCCTTTCTTAGACACATATGCTGATTTAATTGCCTTGGAGAAGTTTATTCACAAAATCCTATCCCAAGGCACTAAATCCTAGGCTAGTTTGTCTACCCTAGAAAATAAAATCGTGACTAATCAATTTTAAGTTATAGCGTTATATTTAATGGTCATGATTACTCAAAAAGGTATGGTAGTGAAACTCATGATGTATGAATCTGCAAGAAAAGTAAATATGAAAAGGATGCAAAGTGCCAACTTTAACTTTCAATGAATGATATGCTTCTAAAAACCAATGCAATTTTCAAATTCAACTCTGCAATTCAGAAGTAAAAATGCAATCTTTCACTATATGCACTAAGCTAATGAAAAGGACTCAAAAGACAAAAATGCCAAGCAATGCAAAATGCCTATTTTTTTTGTATTTTCAATATAACAAAACTAAAAATGCATGGACTGAAAATTAACTTGATATATAACCCTACTGTGTATAGAACAAGATGACTCGTGTAGGATACCAAGCAACAAAACACCCAGCCCAATGTACAAGGACAATAAAAAATGAAAAGATGATGAGAAAGACTTTGCCCAGAAATTCAACCAAAGATGGGTTTCTTGCCATCCCACAAGCACTTAATAGGCACTACAGAGACCTAAGAAGACTCAACAAACATAAAATCCCACCCAACAACCACCAGACCAAGCAGACCAACCATGAAAACTAATGTATGCGACTATTCGGGGAAACCGAGCATATATACGCATCTTGAAGTGAGACAACATGCATATGTACGTGATTGTCAAGGAAAAAGGCCTGTATATGCTTCAAAATAAGGTCAGGCAAGGGAGAAAGGTTGAGAGCTCAGACGTGGAATGACCAGAAACTGTAAAGCAATGATGCGACAAA
Source organism: Picea engelmannii (assembly GCA_009831015.1). NCBI lineage: Eukaryota > Viridiplantae > Streptophyta > Pinopsida > Pinales > Pinaceae > Picea > Picea engelmannii. The sequence goes on from ML782163.1 coordinate 257,724, forward strand.
AAACACAATAGAAACAAGAGCAATCTAAGGAGAAAAGTACTCCAAACCCTAAGAAAGAAGATTCAATCCCCAGTATGGTCGCCAATTCTGTTACGACGAAAATCTCTATATGGCTAGGGTGAACCACAACAGACGGAAATGACTACAGAAATCAACTCTCTTCTCAAGTATGTTATATAAACAAATATGCTAGCAAGATAAGATAAAAAGCTTACCTCGTCCAGACGTTCGATGAAGTCCACCGTTGAGGACTCGACCCAAAGCAATATACCTGCAACAAGTTCTCAACAAACAAGTAAAGAAAGCATATGGTGATATTATATAATGTTGGCACATTAGATAGAATAATCCATTAATAAACAAGACAAATACGCCCATGGGATAATAATTCAATATATTTGCAAGATATCAATTGGATGGGAAAAGAGTATTTCTATTAATAAATGATCAACATAAGTGAAAATATTACAGACTTCCGTGTCGGCACATTTTGGAACCGAGAAACTAAGTTCCTTCCAGTTGGGCCTCCACCACTTCAATCCTCCACCAAAGGCAAGCTCATAAGAGAGAAACAATTAGGTTCTCAATCAATAAGGGAAGAGCTTGGGGGATGAATGTTGTGTTCAGACTTAAAGGGAAAAGGGATGTTGATTCAATATGAAGTAAATAATTTCTCTAGAGAAACGTTGCTCTCAAAGTTGAATTCTCTCCTCCTTTTCCATAGCTCGGAATTGACCTCTTATAGCCTTCAAAATGGAAATGAAGGGACGAGTCAGAACGTTTCCAGTATATGTAAGGCCAAGGATCAGAGATCTTATGTCGTGACATGAAAACCCGACATTTAATTTTCATTTTTTGGCACAAATCCCGATGCATGCAGGCTATAGTGGAGCAACCTTCGTATACGCACGCTGTATAGTGTGCAAGATGCGTACATGTGGAAAAATATTTATTTTTGTCTGTGGATTTTATCTACAAGAAAGATAAGTCTGCATAGGAAAATAGAATAAGACCCTATGTACAAGATCGCATAGTGTGAGGAAAATCTTGATGTAACAATGAGGAAACATCCCTTAAGTTTCCCTACAAAATTTTCCTTAAAAAAATATATATATATGAAAAATGGTGCTATTTTCCTTTAATATTTTTGGTACTATTTTTGTTTCTTTCATCACAATTGAAACCAAAATCGCATTAAAAACTAAATATATCATGTCAATATTGAAAAAGCATTTATCAAGGCCATTGAGACATTAATTTGATGAACAAGCAACAATATTAAGTCATTATTTCAACACAAAAAATTATGCGTGTCTAAGTCGACATTACTTTCAACTATGATTTTGACGTTATTGCAACATGAAACCAACTTTAAAATTGGCGTTATTTTTATCTTGAATTCGCAATTTAAGACATAAGATTAACCATTCAACGTCAATTTTCTATCTAAAATGGATGTTAAAAGTAACACAAATATATATATATATATATATATATATATATATATATATATATATATATATATTCCAAAATCTTCAACCAATTAATCCAAAATAACAAAAAATATTAAAAAACAAAATTTTGATTCTAAACTCAATTTGAAAGAAAAGTTGTAAATTAAAAAAAAAATCAATTTAATGCAATATCTAGTTATAAATTTCTAAATATATATTTAAAGAAACACAAATCTAAATATATATATATATATATATATATATATATATATATAATCCAAAATCTTCAACCAATTGAATCCAAAATAACAAAAATTATTAAAAAACAAAATATTGATTTTGAACTCAATATAAATAAATAAATAAATCAATTTAATCCAATATAATATCGTCATCAAATTGAATCCAAAATAACAATTTATCCAAAATAACAAAAATTATTAAAAAACAAAATATTGATTTTGAACTCAATTTGAAAGAAAAGTTATAAATAAATAAATAAATCAATTTAATCCAATTCTTCATCAAATTGAATCCAAAAATAACAATTTTTTTTTTTTTTTAACTCAATTTGAATGAAAATTTTGTGCTCGAATCCACCAAAACCTTATATCAAATGCGCTGTGCAATGAATATTATTTTAATGCATGTTTCTTCATAAATAATTCAAATTATATACCATTTTCACTCCTCCCAACATTACCTCCATATGCCAACGATGGACAATGTAAAATACTATTTAATTAGTGGAGAACTCATACATGTCACAACACAATGACATGAATAAAATTGAATAGGTTCAACCACTAATATAAATCTAGAAATCACTTCAATTTTTTCTATAAAAGTGGTACACATCGTTGAAAGTAGTGTGACAAGGCAACAAGTTGCAATAAATAGTATATACATAAGAAAGAACTTGCATCATAGTATGTACGTTCTGGATTTAATATGTTAGTTGATGTGGATAGATATTTGAATCGTTGATTAGATTAGTGCGAGACAAGTTATAAAAAATAAATGTTATTTGCTATGGAAGATGACATCATTCTAGAACATGGAAATTGACAAAACATGAAATATATAAAAATATGAATTGAGATATATTGAGGGGTGTTTATTATAAAGGAAAATAGAGTTATCTATTGACAATCATGCCATTACCACTATTTAACAACCTCTAAAATGATATTTTCTTTAAAAAGGAAAATAGAGTTATCTATTGACATTTTGTATATGAATAATATATTTTTTAATGTAAAAATAAGGGTTTTCCATCTTTTATGTTTAATTTGGGATATACATATTAAAATTATCAATAAAATTATCAATAACTGATAAGTAGATTTGTAATCATAGAATCATTTTCTACAATGAACTATTGAAGACTAATGATAAGTAGATTTGTAATCATAGAATCAATTCTTATAATGAACTACTAAAGATTAGGAAACATTTACCAAAATAGAAAATCTACATAAACTACAATATGGAAATTCAAGACCACATACTAGCATTGTGTAGGAGCAATCACAATTCATGTTGTTATCAATGGAAAAATGAACTTATATAGGTTGGTATTACACACAATCATTTTACTCAAAAACCATACTATGACACACAAGTAGAATCATTATGCTACCCCTAGCTCACTCTCTAGCAAATACCCTCTACTAAGATTGGATGAACTATAACAACAACTAATGTAAAATAATCTACCCACACAAAAGAAAAACTTCACACTCTAACTCATCTAAAACACACCAAAAGGAACAACTACAGCAGAGCAATCTTTGCTTGAAATCACACTAAATTTTCTTGTCTACCCTATCTCACTAGTGCTCCTTATTGATGTTAGTGGTAGCATCGGATGGGTACTTCTGCATTGGCTTGTGTCTAGCATATGGAAGTCGTCGAAAATCTTCTAGTCTTGAGTTTACTTTAGCTAAAAGGAATTATTAAAGTAAAAGTGTTTTATTAGTGAATTCAGTTATTTAAGGAACGTGCTTAGTGTGCAACAAGTAATCTAAATCTTAAGTGGGTGTGAAAAGTAATCTCAGTCGTACATCACTTTGGTGATTAGAAATAGATTGCAACTCATAATTATAAAAACAAGGCTAGGGTGAAGGAGGAAGAAACTTGTGTTGAGGGAGTCAACACAGTTAGGACTTGTGTTGAGGGAGTCAACACAGTTAGGACTTGTGTGAGATACACTTGTGAGACACTTTGAGAGGAAGTCACTTTGGTGAGAGACCAAGGTCTAGGATAGAAAAAGACTTTTGCTAGAATGAAGAGTGTAGAAGCGAAGAAGGAATTTTTCTTACACTAGAGTGAGGATATCTCACAAGTTGGGTGAAGATATTTCATCCAGGTATTCATGTAGAGAGGGTCGGATCACAAATCTCGTGATTCAATATCCTGGATAGGTGGAGAAGGAATTTCATCTAGAGGTCATATAGGTCAAGGAGAAGAGAGAGCAGAGGCATCCACAGGTGGGTTTCAGAGGATAGAATCCATGGTGAAGTATCAGATCGTACATAATTTATCGTACAGGTTTTCCATACATATATGAAATTCATAGTGGAGACAGTCGAGTATGTATGCAGTTCAACAAAAGGTGAATCGTGTATACCTAGAAAAGCATGGTGTTCAAGGTTGTACGATAGAGAAGACTATGCCAGGTTTGTATGTAATTGTACTTCTCTTATTGGGCCATTTTCCCTCTTAGATGAGCCATGTTTGACCTTAATAAAAGAATATTGGAACTGGTTTTCCCTCCAGGGTTTTTTCCCGGGGTAGTTTACCCGAAAAATATTGGTGTCTTATGAGTGAGATTTTGGTTTCCTTATTTGTGCTTCCAATGCATGTTTAGTTGATTACTCGTCTATGCTTTTAGTTGATAAAGTGATTTTATTTTGAGATAACAAAGGGTTGAAGTCCAAGGGGTAAAATCAACATGGTATCGGATATAGAGCTCTGAAGGGAGGAAACCAAGAGCACAGGTCTCAGTAGTTGCAATAATATCTATCACCAAGAGGACGAAATTGATGGACAAATTTCAAGGAAACAATAATACTGAGGTAGAATGAAATTTTTTGCAGGTTTACAGAGGTACACATGGGTCATAGTGGTAATTGTCACATACATACATGATTTGCAGTGGGTTGAATAATGTACATACGTGGGTTGCAGTATTGAAAGTCGAGTACACGACCCTGTACAGGACAATACCAAATAGTTTTAGTGGGGGGTTATTAGATCAGATCTTGGATCCAAGGATTTGAAGGAGAGAGGGAGTCATCCTTTGAGACACAATGGTGAACACATTGAATATTGAGGACAGGTTATAAGGGGCAACCAGATTCCAAACATGGAAGGAAAGAGTTCTTCTTCTATTGGAGAAGATTGACCTCAAAGAGTATGTTGAGGATGTGGTTGCAAGTCCTATTGATCCGCAGGAATTGGAAGCTCACAACAAGAAGGAAGTGAAGGCCAAGTGGGTGTTGCTAGAATCCATAAAGGATCACTTGATACCACACATTGTTGAGAAGAAATATGCCAACGAAATGTATGATGCTTTCGTGAGTCTATACCAAAACAAGAATACAGATGGGTTGCTACATTTAAAGCATAGACTTCAATTTGTTAGGATGTCCAGTGACGACATGGTTTTGAACTATATTATGAAGATTACATAGATTTGAGATCATCTTGCATCCATTGGTGAGACAGTACATTATGCTAATTTGGTGAATGTAGCGTTGAGAGGTCTTCCCAAGTCTTGGGCACCTTTTGTGCAGGGGATTTGTGCATGAGAGAAAATGTCAGGGTTTCATAGACTATGGAATGAGTGTATTCAGAAGGATACTTGGTTAGAGTCTAGGGATGGTTTGAAGAGTATCCATGATGATAACCTTTCTCTTTCCAACCAAAAAAGGAAGGGAAAGTTTGGGAACATTGTGAGTGGAGAGTCTACCTCTCAAGATGGCAAGAAAAAGAAGTACATCAGAAAAGTCAAGTTATTTGCATGTCACAAGTTTGGAAATTATGTAGTTCAATGTACAAAGAGAAAGAAGTGGGGAAATGAAGCACAACTAGAGGTAGTTATGTTATAAAAGACTCAAGTGGGAACATACGAAGTTATAACTTGTTTCCCACACTTCCTTGGGCATCATATCAGTTGATGCATAGTTGATAGATAGTGGATCTATGTGTCATATGACAGGAGCATGAGAGGTGTTTGAGAGATTCATAGAATCTGTCTCGGAGATGCATGCATAACTTGGTATGGGGACCAAGCATGTAGTGAAGGGATCTTGAACAATGTCGTTTCAATTGGAGTCAAGAGACACATTGAAAGTGACGAATGTTCTATGGGTACCTTAAATCAAGAGGAGTGTGATCTTAGTTTCATTGATTGAGAAGAAGGGATTTGATTTAGAGTTCCAGGATGAAAAGGCATTGATCAAGCTGAGAGGATCTAGTTCAAACAAATCAATTGTCTTTGGAGTTAGAGAGAACAACTTATATAGGATAAAGGACCAACCTATGTGAGAAATGGCAAGCAATGAAGTGGTAGAGAACATGGAGTAGATAGCTCCAATGGTTGAGAAACTCAGAGGGAGTCATCCTTTAGGTTCAGATGGGAAGGAGCAACCTTCCAAGTCTTTCAAAAAGGATTCATGGTACGAGATGTCAATGCAATATTCTCAGGAGAAAGAGGCTTCTAGGAGCATGCTCAGAGGTGGGGATAGCTTCTGTGTCATAGGGAGAATCCAATCAGGTGGATTGGAAACCATGCATGGTAGTAAATATGGTAGCAAATATTGAGCCAAATCCAGGTGAGAGAAGTGCATTCCTCACTAAGAGGGAGTTTTGATGTTATTGGTAGAATCATACATGTACTTCTACATTTTTTTATTTTTGTAGCTTTAGGAGGTATTCCAACACGAAATTGGGGAAATTGGGGTGTCAGGCATGTGGGAATATTTTTTGGCACCATATTAGCCTTTTGTTTCAGTGAAATCGGCCTTGGAATGAGGCTAGGGCCTCATGGGAAAGTTTATGGGACTTATGGACTTGTGATGGGGTGTCACGCCCACAGAGAAGAATAAAATATTCAAATTAATTGTTGATCTTAGGAAGGGATCCTAAACTCTCTCATTATACTTGTATATAAAGGAGAGAAGTCATTGTGACATTTTATCATTTTTGTGGCATCATGGAGTTATCATAAGCGAGTAAACACTTGTGCTAGAGAGTATGGAAATAGTGGCAAGGAGACTTCTACACCTAGGCGATCTGGCCTAGGGTCTCTAGATAAAATGTGGAAAGTGAAAAATAATGCACATGTGAAGGAAGTCGAGTTCTTCATACATGTGTGTGGGTTGCAGTGGGAATAATCATGTATGTACGCCGATTGCAATGGGGACAATAATGTATGTACGTGAGTTGCAGAAGGGAAAATCACATACATCTGTACAAGCTTTCTGGATAGAAGAAGGTCCATACAAGTTGGCTTCAGTAGCAATATGGGTGATATCAGTAGGTCGTACAGGTGTTCTGCACTATATTTTTGGGTAGAAAAAATTTGAAGTAAATTGTTGAGGTTTGGTTTTCTGATTTGTATGGTTATTGGAGGACAAGGTTGTCCTCGGATTTGGTGATATTGTATTGGTTGAGAGGGATGGTTTTTCCCTCATAATTTATAAAGTTAACAAGGTTACAAAACTAAAATTTGTGTCTCATGTGCATTCATGATTCATCTCCGATCTTTTTGTTTCCGCTGCACATAATTTTAGGCAATGATTTTTAATGTAAAATTGTTCAGTGATAACAGCTAGGATTCTATTGTTAGTTCACTAGGAAGCAATTTTCAGATCTGAAAATTAGACACATAGAGTTGCATGTGAAAATTGAAATGGTTTCAGAGATTGGGATTTGAAGAGAAGGGGATCATCTTGAGACAGATTTGTTGGCTACAACACTAAAGGAGTGTTGTTTTTTTTTCCAAGCAGTTTACCATGGAAACTTGGTTGGTGGATAGTGGAGATTCTCCTCATATGACAAGGTCATATAAATCACTCACTAGTATAACAAAGCATAACTCATGATTGCAAGTAGAACTTGTGGATAATTCCAAGTATGTAGTCAATGGATTTGTAACAGCTTTGTTTCAGCTGAAATATGGAAATCCTCTCAAGATGAGTGAAGTGTTGTATGCACCTGGACTGAAGAAGAACTTACTTTCTATCTCTACCATGCAGGACAAATGATATGAAATGGAATTTTTTGATGGAAAAGTTCTTGATTGGCCAAAGGCATTGAGTCCTGATTTGGTAGAAGTTATTGGGACTCAGGATGGAAGTCTCTACAAGCTAACAAGTCAGTTAGATCAGGCCTTGGTGCATGATAATTACAATCTATGTGAACTTTGGCATAGGATATCGGGACACTTACATAACCAAGCACTTCCAGTATTGAGGAAAATAGTTACAGGTCTTCCAGAGTTAAGAACTAAACACTAGAGAGTGTTCATAGGTTGTGAACTTGGAAATAATGCCAAGGTTACTTTTAGAAGAAGTGATAGTAGGTCCAAGAAGACACTGGATCTCGTACATTCAGATGTGTGTGTACCAATGGCAGTTCCATCCGCAAGTGGTTGATGATATTACATGACCATTATTGATGATTATTCCAAGAGTACATGGATTTACTTCATAAATACCAAGGATGAAGTCTTCAATCAATTCACGGGGTTTAAAGCTCTGGAGGAGAATTAGAAAGGAAATAAGATCAAATTTTTGAGGCTAGAAAACATAGGTGAGTATACCTACAATGAGTTTAAGAACTTATGTAAGGAATAAGGTATTAAGAGGGAGCTGAAAGTGCCTTTAAACACACAATAGAATGGGGTTGAAGAGAGGAAGAATCAAACCATAATCGAAGTTTTCAAGGAAATGTTACATGACCAGGATCTACCCATGATGCTTTGGGTAGAAGCAAGCAACACTGCATTTTATGTTCAAGACAAGATTCCTCATAGGATCTTAGAGGAAAAGACTCCTAAGGAAGAATTCACAGGAGTGAAACCTAAGATAGGGCATATGAGGATGTTTGATTGTCTAGTCTACATTCATCTTCCTAAGGAGAATAAAACGAAGTTGGAACCTTCTGGTAGAAAGATCATTTTTGTAGGATACAATGAGACTTTGAAGGCCTATTGTATCTACATTATAGGACAATGATATGTTGAGTTTAGTCAAGATGTCAAGTTTGAGCAGGAATTTTTCCTTCAGGAGGTCCCTTGAGATTACACCAGGTAGTGAGGAGTAAGAGGCTCCAAATATTGATGAATGTATAGTCCCTTTCATTAAAGAGGAGAAGACCTCAAATCATGAGGAGGAGTCAAAAGAGTTTGTGGATCTAGTGGATCCTCTAGACACGAGACCTAAATGGCTTCGAGATACATTGAAGGTTGTTGAGGGACATACATCCCCCAAAGACACTCGTAGAGAGAGAATACCTCTGAAGAGATTTGGACCATATGTGGCTCTTGTGAGAAATAACATTGATTTTGATCCTTCCTGTTTTGAGGAAGCAAGAGGATAGCAGGTTTGGAAGGATTCCATGATGGAGGAGTACCAATCCTTCAGGAAGAATGACATATGGTATATAGTTATGAGACCGAAAGGGAAGTCAATAGTGACTTCCAAGTGGATCTACAAGATCATTCATACTACGGATGGTAGTATTGAGAATTATAAGGCAAGGTTCGTAACAAGAGGGTTCTCTAAGAAAGAGAGAGTATACTATGAGGATAACTTTACTCCAATGGACGGGTATACATCTATCAAGATGGTTATTTCTCTCACTTCATTTATGAAGTGGAATATCCATCAAATGGATGTGAAGACAATGTTTCTCAACGATGTGATTAAGGAGGAGGTATAAATAGAGAAACCTCAAGGCTTTGAGGTACATGGTGTTGATATTTTGATGTAACTACGGAAGACATTATTTTGTATTTGTATTAGTCAAACCTAGAGAATGTTATTGTAATCTTATTGTATAAATCGACTGAAAATAAATTATTATTTTATTGTTATCCTTATTGTAAAAATCAAAATGGCCCCTCTTCGGGTTGTGTCTTTTTGGGAGTCAAGTTATGTGTATAAATAGAGGTCGAGTTCCTATAATTTGTATATAAACAAAATTTGCCTTCTCTTGTGTATTTGGAGCATAGAAAAGGAGGTCTAGTGCAAGAGGTCTTGGTTTCTTGGTATTTGGTATCTTGGTCTTAGTATATTTGTGGAGAGCTATAACATGACATTGTATTGGTTGAAGGAATCTATACTGAAGAATTGGTTGTTGGGTTTTCTCCCCCACGAGGGTTTCCCAGGATATATCTTGTGTTCTGTGATTGTTTATCTTTTAGTGATCCTATTACATGAAATTTTTAATGAATTCTAAAGAAGATAATTGTAAATTCTAAAATTATAGCATGGTATCAGAGCAGGCCTGAATAGAAGACAGTTCATAGATATAGAAGAAAAAAGGAGTCATTTTTCTTTATAGGAGTAATTTTCAGACAAGACAAGACCACCATTAAGTTCTCCCTAGTGGAGCGCATATTTTCTCTGGATCAAATCTTTAGAATCCATAATTTGTGATTTAGGGGCAGGATGGCTACCAGAACCAAGATTGATAAGAAGCTGGAGGGAGTTGACAACTTCAAATCCTAGAGGTATAGAGTATCACTCCTCCTAGAAGAACATGATATAGAGAAGTTCACTAAATAATAGGTTTCAGAAGCATATGGAGATGAGGCTAAAGAAAATAACAAGAAGGATATGGTCAAAGCTAAGAGAATTATTATAGACTCCATTAAGGACCATCGTATTCATCACATATCTTCATTATCAACTCCAAAATAAATGTTGGATTCCTTAACTTGACTGTTTTAAGGAAACAACATCAACTGAAGAATGACCTTGAGAACTTGTTGGAAGATTGGTTGTTGTCATTGATGTCAACCCTAATCATGGGTTTTGGACCGCAAGATTGATGAAGGTATTTGAACATGAAGGACAATGCACATGCAGATACAACACCCATGGATGGATAGTATACATCATGTTGTTTTCGGTGGTATGTGGCACATCACTTGGATCGCCATGGTTGAGGAGAAATGATTTTTTGAAGATGACAAAGTGAATTGAAGAAGGAAGTACATGTAGGCCCCGAAGATAATTAAAGAAAATAATTACAAAATAAGAAAGTGTCAGGTCCGCCCTAATGTTAAAATGAAGTGACATAAATGGTATAAATACATATCATTATACATTCATTTGATACAAAAGTTGAATTTTAGAGGAAATCAAAAGTAAAGAAGGCCAGATTTCAAAAGAGGATGAAGTCTTTTGGTGATGTGTTCTAAAGTATGTTATTTTCATGTCATCTTACCATTTTTGCTATAGCATTTTTTCTATAATGATTCAAATGGTGAAATTACTATGGTATTGAGAAGACATGTCAAGGTACCTGTGGTAAACATTTCATCTCTTGATTCGCTACAGTTATGGAGATACACTATGTGGAAGATAGGGTTTTTGACTAGTCCTGAAGCTAGTCAATAAACAAGTGTTCCGGGTAAAATAGTCATAACATCTCCATAAATAATCCAAATGATGTGGGCCCAATTTCATTGGAAAGAGTACGGACTGTAGTTTCTTTTGTCCGAGTTTCAGAATCTTATGTTAAATATTGAGCACGATGTATTCTGTACAAGTTCGGTCTCTTGAATAAACCAGAATTGAATAAGGTCTACCATTCTTTCTATAACTTCCTTTTGGGGAGGATTCAATGAGTGAAACTTGGAAAAGTTTCAGAAAATACATTGAGTAATATTATCTATAGGATCAAAGTATTCTAATAATTGAATAATTTCATAATTTGAAGAATTCTCATGAAGCATTATCAGGTTCTATGTGATGGTTGGTTGATGGTGATGATTTAATGTAAAGTTTTATTATATCTCATATATTCTAGGGTGGAAGGAAGGGGCAAGGATGGAGAGTTAAACCCTCTCTTGATATTGGAGGATTGTATCTTCCTCTTGGAGATTTATCCCTCCCTTTACATTTGGAAGCTGTAGGTACCTTTGGAAGTCATTACTTCCCTTGAACAATAACTATTGATTATTTCTCATATATTGTGCATGGTGTATTGTGGTGTATTGGTGTAACTCTTATACTATTGTTCATTTCTCATTGGATATAATTGAATTCTTTAAGTATAAGTTGAAAATGGTTTTAAATTGTACTTGATACTGATTCACCCCCCTCTCAGCATCAACAATTGGTATCAGAGCGGGTTACCTTCAGTACAGTTTAACCACTGGAAGGAATATCCTAAGCAGAAATGGAAGACAACATTACAAATGGGATTCCACCATTTGATGAAATCAATTTTGAATACTTGAGTAATAGAATGGAAATTTACTTGAAATCTCTTGGGGTGGATGTTTGGTTCTCAGTTGCTTCAGGATACAATCCTTTAAAAAAACCAAAGACTGCAGTTTAGAAGGAAGCAGAAAGGAATAACAAATTGGCAATAGATACCATCCTGGATGGATTGACAGATTTAGTGAAATCCAAGGTGGGATCATGTGCATCAGCAAAAGAGATTTGGGACAAGCTACAAGACCTTTATGCAAGGGAAGAAGAAGGAGAAGAAAAAGAAGATGAAGCAAATTTCAACATCTCAGATTTCAATGAAGCAAATAGAGGTCAGTGCTTTTTCTTTAATTGTGAAGGAGTAGGACATGTTGAATTTGAATGTCCTCATCCAAGGATTGAAAGATATGACAATGAAGAAGAAGAAAATCATGAAGTATAAATGATTCAACAAGAAGATGAGAATCTTAAAAAATTGAAGCACGTTGAGATTGAAAATAGCAAGCTCAAAGACACACGTAGAAAACTAAGAAGTGAATTGGGTAGTTATGAAAAGATAGTTGTAAGCTTAAAGAAACAATTAGAATACTTTCAAAAACTAAGAGAAGAAACCATTTCCTTGAAAAATCTACTCTAAGAAGCAAGAAGAATAGCATAAGTAAAGAAGGTCCAAATGATGAAGAAAGAAGAAGATTGTGAGAAACTTGAACAAGAAGTTGTCTCATTGAGGAAGAGCTTAAGAAACTCTCAAGTGCCAAAAGAATTAAAACATATTGGATGCATGGGTGAAAATTGATTCAAATAAGATACAAATACCAACAAGAAGGTTGAAGAAAGAGCTACACAGACAATTGATGAGAAGTGGACCACAATACCAGAAAGACGGAATGATTACAAAAGAGATGAAGATCCAAGAAGACCTCAAACATTCAAGAATCAAAGAAGCTTCAATCAGTATGAAGGAAACTACACAAGAGTATATCATGAACCCAGATGGAATACATCACAAAGAAGGTCACTTACTCCCAGGTATCAAAATTTCTTTGTTGGTCATTGCTATACTTGCAAATTTTTTGGACATAAGGCAATTATTTGCAGAATCAATGAAAGGAACAAATATGCAAGAAACATGAATGGTGTAAAAAGAATAGATGGAAATAATCGTGGATTTGTCAACAGAAGTTATAATTCATTTTACCCATTGATGGACAAAAAAATTGTATGCTACAAATGCAATTATCTTGGTCACAAAGCACGAGATTGCAGATATATGAATGAAGATGTCCCTATGCCAACCACAGTATGGAGAAGGAAATAGATTCCAAACAATGAAGATTGTCGAATAACATTACCTGCTGAAGAATCTAAATAAGAAGATGAATGGTACATAGACAGTGGATGTTCTTCACACATGACCGGGGATAAATACAAATTCATCATCTTGAAGAGAAAGGGTGGCAATGTTGCATTTGGAGATGACTCATCTGCCAAAATACTTGGAGAAGGTGTAGTAGAGCTTGGAAGAAAAAATGTAAAAGAAAAGAATGTTCTATTGGTTGAAGACTTGAAT